>PVKA01002755.1:31738-120098 GCA_004027165.1 Ctenomys sociabilis
TTTTTTTTTTTTTTTTTTTTTTTTTTTTTTTTTTTTTTTTTTTTTTTTTTTTTTTTTTTTGGCAGAACTAGGGATTGAACTCCCATTGTGCTTGCAAGGAAAGTACTTATTATACTGAGCTATCTCCCTGGCTCCTGATACCTTGTCTTTAAAATTAAATTTGGCAAATAGAGAAAACAACCCAAAGTTCATTAAATGAGCTTCTATTGGCATTGAGTGGACTTGTTTGTAAATTATAACACTTTAACCCAAGATTTTTCTGCCTTTTGGCTACTAGACATTGTACACACATACGCACCCACTGTACCTCCATCTGCCAGCAGCCTAAATGCCTACAGGTCATGTTTTACTAATGACCTAGCTAAATTTTTATTTAGGAACAAGACATATTTTTAAAGCATGTATTACTTTGTAAATCCTGGACATCATCCCTGTTATCTTTGATCTAATTAAATTCAAACTGCAAGTATGATTTTTCTCACCCCCTGTTATGTACCACCTGGTCGCCCGCACTTCTCAAAATAAGTTTAAAAATAAACCCTGACTACTTCAGAGAGCGCCTTCCAAGAACTTTGGTGTTTATACAGCTCTTCCTTTTCCTAATGCAACTGAGAGATTAGATTAAAAGTTGTGTCATCAAAATAGCCATCTGTGGGATGAATCAGCATTGTAGGCTTTGGGAAGATGAATGGGTGCAGAGGGTGCAGGAGATGTTGTGAAGCCCTGAGACGATAGATTAAGCATTGGCTTCCCATCTACAGGCTCAGAGGAATTCCTTCCAAACAATGAATCAGTTCACTCTTGTTAGCCCCATTGAACAGCTTCTACTGCCAATGTGAACTTCTAATGACTTTAAGAAGTAAGAGGTTCACATAAAGTGACCCTTTGGGTCACTTTAAATTCAGTATCTCTTTGCTACCTGATAAACAGTGCTAAGGTTTTTATTTGGAAAAGGGGCTGTGGTGATGCCTTCATTTATAGAAAGCTGCAGCCCTGTTATGCTAAATGTGAAATACAAATTTAACAAAATTACAACTCAAATTATAGAAGGTATCAATACATTCAGTAAGCAAATGCATATTTCCCTTAATTCTTACCCAGAGGAATAATAGGTCTTTTGTGTATTTACCACATGAATCATTTTTATGAGCCAATTTAAACTTCGAATTTTAACAACTTTGCTGATACTTTCAGGTATATAATGATCTTTTGAAAAAGCAAAATGTATCCTATTTTCAACTGAATTTCCATGGAGCAACATTAATTTTGAACATCATAATTTATAATCAGGAGTTTATTGTGATGTATTTTCTCCAACATTCATCTTAGGACATGGTTGAGGTTATCCTATAGTCTTTATATCAACCGTGTAGTGTTTGTGACATTGTATGAATAGTGTGCCTCAATTCTACAAGCAGGTTGCAGCTGCATGTGAAAAACTACAACATCAATATTAAAATCATGGATGAAACTATTTTAGACCAATAAGTTAGTATGTTGATAATGTTCATAGCACTCTCCGAATTCTCAATCAGACATTTTTGGTGCAGTGTATGTGGGAGCCAGCCGGTCTGATGAACCTTTTCTATCTAAAAGATAGAGTACATGAGGTCCCTGGAATTCTGTTCTGGGCTGTGTGAGCAGCTAGGCCTCTATGGCCTTGCTAACCACTCTGATACCTGCAGCCTCTCTAGCTCCCCTCACCCCTGCCTGTGTATGAATGTTCCTGGCACCTTGGTCATTTTCCAGTACACTGGACACATCTTACTGATGCGCTGAACCTTTCAATATTAGGACCAGCTTTTGGATTGTTTTATATTTTACATGATTTCTTGACTAAAGTTATTTGCAGACATAAGCCTATTTTATGCCCTAAAATCACTGGAACAAATTGGACAGAAGAGCATGTTAATGACCAAACCACTGTCACAAAAAATGTCTTTACCCTTAAAAGGCCATCAGCTCTAAAAATACAGTATCCCTTAAAGAGGCACAAAGAGGTTGATGAAATTTATAAAAAATGTATTTAACTATTGCTATTGGCATTTCATAAATAAACTTTTAAAACCTGTCCAGAGATACTCAACACTCTAATCATATTTCTCTTTGGTAGATAGAAATATTCACTCTTGGGCCAAACAGCACTGCAGCTCCCAACACACCTGTGCAACCAGTGATACCTTTCTTAATAAGTGGAAAATTCCATCTATGGTGCTTTCTCTGTGCTAAAAAAAAGAAAAGAAAAGAAAAAAAAAGAAACATTTGCTACGTACCAACTGGAACTCACATCTTGTTTTAAAAGGACCATGAAATAGATTCTTTACACTGATTTGATTAGTCCGGGCCTGTGCATGTTTTGAATTACCCATTAAACAGAGAGAAAATACATTCCACAAGCATCCTAGGCAGTAGAAATGAAGATCTCACACAGAATTTGAGTGGTAAGATCAGATCATCTCGCTAGTGGACAAACTGAACTTTCTCTTTGTGTTTTTTCTTTCCTGTTTTCTGATTTTTTAAAAATTATTTCCTTTTGAAAGCACTATCCTCCTGGAATGACAAGACCACGAATAGGAAATGAGACTCAAGTTTCACTATATTTTCTTTCAGCAACTACTGTTGGAGCTGGGAGTCACCGATGTGTTTCATATACCCGTGTTCATATTTCCCTTCACTGTGGATAACTGAGAGTTGGCTGTGGCTTTGTCGCTTCATAAAATATTTCCACACCATGTTGTTTGTAGCTGAGGATTGCTTAGTTTCATGAATGCTATTCTTATAGATGCAGGTGTTGTCTGAGACAGATGACAGATGGCAACTGGCCTTTCAGGGATGTGAGCATGACCTACACCTAACTGTGGGTTCCATAGTCTTTGTCAAAGTGAAGCATAGGAATGTCAAGTAGATCGCAGTGACGACTTCCCATATGCAATCTCATCATTCATAGGAGGTGTGCTGAATTGAAAACTGTTCTGTAATTCCTGTTTATATATTGTTAATGTCAGATGTGACGTGATACAGTTGGAGTATCCCAATGTACAACTATTTAATGGTATTCGTAGAACTGAAATGTCTTAAATGTTGCATGAAATATGTTCTAAAAATAAATTTTTTTTCTATTTTTCAAAACCTCAGAATTGAGGGTTCATGGGCCAATAAGTGCAATATTTAATGACTTACTCGGTGTATATAAACTAGTGTGAAAGAGTGAATTATAATGAGCGCGTGAGCTACTCTGATGGCTGTGTGCTTATTCAAATGAATTCTTGTAGCTGTATTTGTCTAGTGGTGCAATTTATACAGTAAATATCTTATTGGTGTCATGTGAAACTCCTCTGTGCCTAATTTAAAGTGAACCTTTCTTAGAAGACCAAATGTTTAGTATCTGCAAAGATGTGTCAATTTTATGTATTGGAATTGTGAGTTTTATTTCCCAGAAGAATGACTGTGAGCTTATTTTCTAAGAGCATTCCCTTCTATAATTTATAATTCTCCTTAAGCTTCTTACAAGTGTACTGAGCACCTAATTTATATACCCAAGAAAAAAATATGCATATAAAGAAATCACGTTTTTTCTTCTCAGAAACATCTGTCACGTGTTCTATCTGCTAAGAATTTCTATTGTCGTATTTGTATGTATATTTTATTGTTACTCAACCTAGTACTATGTTTGCAAATTTAACAGTCAACAGTGGGAGTATTAATAGATCAATATCTTTTTAGATTAAAGCTGATCTTATATTCACTTTTGATTCTCAGTTGTCCACACTGGCGATAATAGAAGAAAACTCAGTGTCATGTTGTCATAACCTCATATATTCATTCTTAAACCCCTTTGGTTAAATACATAGTTGTTGACCTAAAACTTCACTGAGAAGTCAGAATCAACACCTAATTTTTGGATTACTAAATGCTAGGCATAATTATGTATATGAAGGTTAATATAGGTCAACAATTTAAATTCATATTTGCCATTTCGACTTTTAGGGTAGAGTCTCATTTGGACCTTTTATTCTCTTGTTGGGTCTTTTTTGCTTTAGTTAACAGGATAAGCCATGATACACCTAGGAAGAAAATCGAGTTGCAACTTATTCACTAATAATGATGAAATGCAGCTGGTTCTAGACAGCCGGGGATGTCTGTACAGGTAACCCAGCCTCAGGGCCTCTCTATGACACTCAACTGGAAACTGACCCATGAAGATGTGCCAATCCTATGAAGTGGCTCTGGCCATGTGGCTGATAGGTGGCCTGCATTTGACTGTGACTGAAAACTATACTCACCTCTCTAAACCAACTGAATAGGTTAAGAGAAGATGGATGGGATGGAGATTAGTGAAAACTTTGTGCCAAATTTTTTTTAGAAAAAGAAGAGAACAATGTAAGCAAGTAGCCAACATTAGAATGACTATTTAAATGTGTGGTTAAATGTTTTGTTTGTTGTCTTATGATTATTGAATGCTATGTACTCATTCCTGTGGCAATCAAATGTGGAAGAGACAGAGCTCCTGTCCCTAAGGGGAGTGAGGAAAAGAGGCCAAGATCTAATTTAAGTGCTAGGTTATGTCAGATTATGGATGCACAGAGCATGGGAACCTGTGGGCACTGGCAGTGGGGGGCTGCTCTGCTGCTGAGGGCATGGATAATCCCAGGAAGAATTAGATGGTGAGAAGATTGTGCCAGCCAGAAAAGTGGGAGAGACCAGAGTACACTCCTGTGAATGGAAAGAGATTTGGCAGTTTTAGGTCATTGCTTTTCTCAAGACAACCAGAGTGACCCTCTGAGAACCCTCTAATTATCCCAGCTTAGCTTCTTGCATTTTGGTCTCCACTTGGAAGACAAACTGCTATTTCATCATGCCCCCCTGTGCGGAGCAGGCTCACCAATGAACCCCAAAGCCCGATTGCTTTTAAGCCCCACCAGAGCAATTAGTGTAGACATTTGCCAGTGCACCAAGCCTTGAGACATTGTTTAATCTAATGTCACCCCTGCAGAAATGCACCCAGAGATTTTTCTGAAGTTCCATGTTTCCTAAGAAGGGAATTAGGAAACACATTGATGAAAACCCTCCTTTGTAAATGAGCACTTTGGGCATCTTCTCTGTAACTGCATTGTGGATCTCTTCTAAAGAAATACTGGCAACAGCTTAATGCTTTCATATAGTGATTGTGATGTTTAGTTGAAAACTACCACTACACAGCGAATATTGTCTCTTAATGTGTCCACGGGAGCTCTTGGTATTCACATTGTATTCACATTGTGAAGTTTTATCTTAATTGAAATTAATTGTGTAAAACTGGTATGTGCTCTATTAGATACTAAGTTTATATGTGAATTCTGTATGGAAAGTGGTTTTTTTGTTCTTTGAGTTCATCTTGTATTATTTTTTGAAGATCACAATAAATATCTAAGAGACTATATTCCTGAATTTCTTAGACTTGTGAATCTTTTTTAAATAGCTGTTCACTGTGTGTTCACTTTTGGTCCAGTCTATTTCACAACACTGATCTTGAACTAGAGGCAGAAAGTGAATACGGGTGTTTTTGTTTGTTTTGTACCAGGAATAGAACCGAAGACCTTATGCTTGCCAGGCAGGCGTTTATACTGCCCAGCTATTTTCCAGGCACTGAGAATAGATGTTTACTTAGGGCTGTAAGTGTCCAACAGATGAATGTATACTTAAGGATGGGAGCTACTTACAATACTTACAATATTTTAAGGCAAGTGGGCATTTTATCTGACTTCACTGACAGTGTTCTTGAATAACAAAAGACTTGGGTATACCTCAAGGGTCGCTCAGGGTTTAAAAAGCCATCACCTGAGGACCATCTGTTTCTAGACCAGAGCTTGTTGTAGGTGCTTATCTTAACTGCTTACTGGCACAGTCTAGGAGAGGAGCACTCAACAGGGACAGCACGTGGGCACTCGGTGAGGGTGAAGTGGGCATCGCTTAATGCATAGCCCTTGCTGCGGTGAGGACTGGGTGCCTCGCAGCACCGTGGTCTCAGGAGACAATGAAGTACCCAGCTAGCAGTGTGGCCACATCAGGGCAGACCCATTCGTATTCTGAGGCTGCTTAGGGTCCTACTTGTGCTACCATCTCTAATTGCATAGAGTTCCACACACCTCAAAGGACCGTTTCCAGAAGTCTGCGCTGAGAACAAACTAAATGAAGTGAGGTTTCAGGGTGATGCTCAGGGTCAAAGGTGCATCCTGCACCAACCTGGCTGATAGGGTGCTCCCTTACCTTTATGGACAGAGCAAGTAGTGTGAAAGAAATAAAAAATAATGAAGAATAATAAATTGAGGAACTTCTAGTCAGAGTCTCAAAAAACATTTACAAATGGGTTCTCTGTTGTTCATTTCTTGGTACATGAAACCACATCCAGTAAAGGCCTGATCTTCCATGAACTGGGATGGAGGATACCATGTAAGTTACTACATCACCACAGGTTGCAAACTTACTCCCCAGTAATGTATTTAATAAATAACTGGAATAAGCATTAGAAATTTATTTCGACAGATCTCACAAAAAGATCATCTTTGAAATGTTATAAAGTATGTATTTTCAGGCTCTCACCTCTACATTAAAATACATGAATAAAAACTGATAAAGGTCTTATCGGTGGTAAGACTCCAAAAGTCTACATCTGTTTCCTGGTTATTCTGAAACTCCTATGGCTAAGTGGCTTGCAGCAGGTTTTAGCAGAAATGTCCTTATACCTTACCCTTCAGTAGCATCCTCCTGGCTGTGAATTAATTTTTAAAAATGAGGTTAATCAGGGGCTGGGGAGATGGCCCAGTAGAATAAATGTTTCCCTGGCAAGTACAAGGGCCTGAGTTCAATTGCCAGTTCTGCAAAAAAAAAAAAAAAAAAAATTAGGCTAATGAATGAACTTGTTTTTGGTACTGGAAATCGAACTCAGGACCTTGCACTTGCCAGGCAGAAGCCTGTGCTGCTCAGATATATCTCTGGCCCTGAAAGAAAGCTACTACTTCACTACTTCTTTCACAGGAGCATAGAGACAATACGCCTGATATAATACATCCATCACCCTCAGAAGATGCTAACTCAGTCTCTCCTTGGTTCCCATTGGACTTGAAAATGATCCCTCTTAAATAAAAGACCAGACCAGACTCAGGCCCTGGTCTCCCAAATCTTCCCCAAGACACTCTTGTGTCATTTTCTCTCCTTTGATTTCTCATTCACTACATATGTGGTCCAAGAAATCTTTGGTGGAGATGGGCTCATCAATGTTTCTTCTTAACCTACTATAAATCTATTGAATCCTTCTGGCCTAGAGTTTTCTATTATTAATTCTATATCATAAAAAATTACAGTGAAAATTCATATTATCAATTCTAATGCATTCTTTCTAAAAGCAAAGTTGCTCAACATATGCAAGAAAGAATATGGTTATATATATATATATATATATATATATATATATATATATATATATAACCATATTCTTTCTTTATGGTTTTATATATATATATATATAAAACCATATTCTGTCCTAGAGACAACTGCAATCTAGTTTGATTAATGTCAGTGTAAATATTATGCACAAGGTGCTATGTATACCAGGATAACTAGAATCCTGGGAATGGAGAAAACAGCGCACAGAAGGGGGTTTCCAGCAGAGAGGAGGAGATCAAGAACCAGGATTTGCTCATAGGTACCGAGGAAGGCAAACTCAAAAAGGATACTGAGGAAGGGACCAGAACTATAACTTGGACAGGGTGTGTCCCCTTTGAAATTCATGCTGGAGTTGAATCCCTGTTGTGTTGCATCAAGAGCACACACCAGCCTCCTGAAACCCCACCTAGGAGCCCATGGGCCTTTGGGCACATCTAGCCATGAGCCAAAGCAAGGGCTGCCTTATTTTAACAGCGATAGATCCATACATAGCTAATGCAGCAACAACTAGAAAGGAGTTAGTCAGGTAAGGGGGTAGCAAGCCCAGGGAAGCAAAGCTTATAAATTGCTCACCAGATCGCAAAACTGTTTACAGGAGGAGGAAAGACAATCTCATGTTTCTGAAAAGTTAGCAGCTGCTCCTTTATACTTTTGGCCACTGGGCTGTATCATGTTTGAGGCTGTGAGCAATATCATTTCAGAGCAAATACGAATTAGCTCACCCTTCAGTATCTTTTTGCCCTTGCCTCTATACAAAGAGCAGAGAAGTTAAAGGATTGGGGTTATCTAAGGATGAGCAACCCAACATTTAAAAGATTCCTTAAGAACTTTGGCAGAAAAAGGGGTGTTTATGATGTAAATTTTGACCTAAGCAATCATTACGAGAAAAAAAATGACATTAATAGAAGACCATCTGCTCAATCGAGAGCTGAAGAAGTCATGTTTTATGGTAGGAAGTAGACAAAGGAGAGGATACATCCTACTCATTGAAACCTAAGCCTAAAAGTAATAAGTACAAAATAGATAAGGGGCTGGGGAGATAGCTCTGCAGTCTAAGTGCCTGCCTGGAAAAGCACAAGGATCTGGGTTTAATTCCAGGTACTGCATGCCATGCCAGCCAGCCCCAGGCGTGCCATGCTGGCCACTGATACCGGGCATGGTGATGCACACCTGTAATCCCAGGGCTGGGGAGGCTGACATAGAAGGATCAATAGGAAGCCAAGCTGTGTAGTGAGGTATCCCAAATAAGTAAATAAATTAATGATTTTTAATTGAAAAAAAAAATAAAAGCTGTCAAAATTACATTAAATTGGGGCCAGCAAGAGAGCTCAGGGGTCTCAGGCACCTGCTTAGGCAAGCTTAGGAAGCCGCAGGGGATCATGGTTGTGTCCCTGGCACCACATGCTGCACCAGCACTGCCCTCAGGGTGGGCTGAGCCAGCCAAAAAGAAATTACATTAAATTTTCAGATGGTGTAAATTCTGATCTTAGAGCTCCACACAGAGTTTGGATTAAAAACAAAAGACAATCTCAAGATTTTTTTTATTCATGTTATCACAAAAACCATGACTTGAAGAAGGCTTTCAGAACATCCCTCCTTGTTTGTTGGTTTGAAATATAGCTTTTTTAAGGCAAAGTTACCTATTTCCTTTAGCACATTCCTTAATAACCTCCTAAACTTGCCATAGCTCTCCGTAAAAAGCATTTCCACATTTCTCTTGCATACCTATCTGTCTCTGAACTGTAAATTCTACCATGTTTTTCTTATATTATTGATAGAAAAGGCAAGAGACTCTTCCAAGGGTGGTGTGTTATTTATAAAGTATAATAACTTTTTGGGATTTATTAATCATCATTTCCATTTAAGTTTTAGATAGTCTCATAAATAAAATGATAGTAATTGAAAAAACTTAACTTTAGATTTAGAATATTAATTGCTCAATATATATATTGAGCAATTATATATATGTATTTTTATATATACATATATATGTATTTTATATATACTAATATATATACTAATATATATATATATATATATATATATATATATATATATATATATTAGTATTTTTTTTTCTTTCGAAACTGGGGGTTGAACTCAGGCCCTTGCACTTGCTAGGGAAGTGCTTATTACACTGAGCCATCTCCCCAGCCCTCATTGCTCAATACTAAGACCATCCAAAGCTACTCCATGGCCAAGTCATTAAAACTGGGTACATTTCTTTATGTGATTTCCAGTATTTTTTCCCAGGTTAACTATGTGTTATCACATTCATCTACTCATTCAATGAGAACAATTTAAAAGCCATAAGTCTCAGGTTCAGCATTCTGTCGTAGCCAGGCTTTCTCTGTAGGAAAGAGGTTAGCCAGTGGTCAGCTTGATGTTTGTCAGACTATGAATGACCCAACCTACACCAACCCTGGGAAACACCCTAAACATTATTCTCTAGCTCCGCTTCAACCAATTAAATCAGAGTATCTGCAGAAGAGGCCTGAGTAGTCTATTTTATTTTTAAGTTTCTCAAGTATTAATATGGCCCAAATGTGTGAAGCAATGAAGACAACAAAGAAAGAGCATACAATTCAATACAACTTTTCCAAACGTGGGATAATTCAGGGCTTTCATTACCTTCAAAGTTTATCTGCCTTTTCAAGAGTAATTTCAGGTGCCTTAGTGCTTGGTCCCTGTTGTTTTCACCCAAGAGTCATCAAATCAAAACAGTAAGGACCTTATTTACCGTAGGCCTGACACACATGAAGGTGAATCTTGACGCCTGACTCGTGGGGAGGTGAATGGACTGCGAGGGATTTACCCCATTGGTAGCTCAGCCCACTGACTAGTGGACAGCTGCATGATCCTGAGGGAGGTGAGACAATATTCCAGAGTCTCCATCATATTAAACTGTTAAAGGATTCACCTCCTAATTGGTTGTATTTTATTATAAAAGCCCAAATTAAGACATCAGGTATTCATGTGTGTGCTGGTTTTGTACTGCTCCCATAACAAATTACAATAAAAACAGCAGCTTTTAAAAAATAGCCAAATTTATTATCTCAAAGTTCTGTAGGTTAGGAGACTTTTTTTTTAAATCTTTTTGAGGAAAGGTCTCTTTATTCAGATCAGGCTGTCCTTGAACTCACTACATAGCTCAGGTTGGCCTCAAATTCCAGGCAATCTTTGTGCATCAGTCTCCTGGGTACTGGGATTATGTGTGTATGTGTCAGGACACCCAGTTTAGAAATCCTACTAATTTTACCAGGATAAAATCCACACATTGTCAAGGTTGGATTCCTTTTTTTCTTTTTTTCTTTTGTATTTTAGGGAAGGGTCTACAAGGTGTTCAGGGTCTCACTACTACATCAGGCTCCTAGTGATCTGCCTGTTTACAGCCGCCCAAGTGCTGGGATTACAGACATGTGCCAACATACCCAGTCTCAGTTGCTATCTCAGCACACCCCAGGGCAGGCCAGGATTGAACCCTGGCCCCTGTGCCTGCTTGCAGGTGCTTTAATCCGCTGTGTTATTTGGCTGGCCCTGAGGTTGGATTCCTAACTGCTAACTCCGGAAATAAATGTAGTCTCAAACACTTTCAAGTTGTCCAAAATCTGTTTCTTGGGGTTATAGGAGTGATGCTTGCTCCTCATTCTATCTGGATGTCAGCAACCTTTGCTCCCAGAGTTTGTCTGTGTGCCATGGCTTTGGTGAAACCCAGAGGGCTCTCCCCTGCCTCTGCACAGGGGCTTGTGTCCCTGAGCCTGCAGCAGCCCTCTGAATACTTTTCCCCCTTGGAATCTCCAACCTCCTCTCTGGGCACGTTCCTTCTGTTTTCCTTTTCTGACTCCCTTTTCAGTTAAGGATCTATATGATTGCATTGAATTTGCCTTCATACTGAAGAATAATCACAATATTTGGAGGTCTTTAATTTTTATTACACCTGCCAGGTCCTGTTTGCTACATAATGTGGCATGGCTTGAAGCTTTTAAGTACCAGTATTATGCAAAGTGTTCACCTTTATAAAATTACCTCACATCAACTGTGGAGTGATTTAGTGAATATAATGCACAGAGACCATGAGATGCCACTTGAAGAATTAAGCTATGAAAAGCTCAGCTTCCTTCTTTGGCATTGTCTTGATCTTGTCTGATCCTTCATTCTTTAGAAGCTAATTGCCAGGAGTTAGGGCAGGCACACAGAGAAGTCCGGAGAGTTCAAGTTGGGAGCAGATTTTGTAAGACTGCAAATGAGGGAAATCTACCCCAACTTGAGCCTTTAAATGACTGAGAGTCCAGTTGAGATCTTCATTGCAGTCTTAGAGGACCCCAAGATCTTCTATGCCAGATAAGTCACTCCTGGATTCCTGACCCTTAGAAAATGAAGCATGATATTTTAAGTTGCTAAATTTTAGGATAGCCCATTATATGATAATAGAAACTTCATGCACAGAATATCTCTTACTTTCTCTAAAACTTTGCTTATCCATTATTTATACAAAGAAATCTGCAGCTAAATGTTCTTAAGATCTGTCATTGCAAACATTAGAAAAAAAGTCTATTAGCATCATGGGAACTAGATACCCTTAGATAAAGAATAAATGCCTCTGTTTCTATCACTGTGGGAACAGCCCCTGTAATCTGCTTAGGGTGCCACAGCTTCAAAATAGAGGAAGGTAGAATTGGGGCAGAAGAAGCCTGTGTTCATGTGAATTTGGGACACACACGCCCTCGATGTAAGAAATCTGTCTGCATATCTATCAGGGCAGAATAGAGCTGAGGGTGCAGCATGGTTGGACACATTAGGTAAGATGTGTTCCCTCTGCCTGGGGGCTGCAGGAGTGCACATGGAGGGAGGCTCTGCATTTTAGAGCCACCTACACCAGCTGGTTAAATTACAAGGTACTGTGCCCTTTGGCTTGAGATCTCCAGGGAAATGGTGCACCTTCCATAAGCTCCTCAGGAGATATGCCCTGCCTCGAAAGGCTGAGAGCTGCAGACATGGAGGCTTGGAATAAAGCCTCTATAGGAGCTGTGCTTCACTTACCCCTCTCTTATGTAACTGAAGCCAATGAGCTTTGGTGGTTGTTTTGTTTTGTTGTTTCCCTGCAGAAACAGTACCTACAGCTTACTCTTGGCATGTTGGTGTTCAAAAAATATTTGTATAGGGCCAAGGATATTGCTCAGTAGCACAAGCACCTACCTGGTAAGTGCAAGGTCCTGGGTTCGATTCCCATTACAAATGTATATTGTAGCAAATGAAAAACTAAGGGACTCTTTAAAACATTCACCAAGTTTCTTATCAGAAAGGTAATACAGCGCTGCCAGCCAGGCTGTGGCGTGGGACAGCAGGGAGTCAGTCATGGAGAAGCAGCAGTCAGATGCCCTCCCTGATCTTTATCCAGAGATTAGGCCACATCGTGATAACCAAAGAGCACACCAAGGACACCACTGTGTTCTACTCCAAGGTCCCGAGGATGGAGGTGACAACATTCAAGGGAGGCTGGACAGCGCTATGTTTTGGAGACCAGAGATTTGACCTCCCTGAGATAGGAAAGAAACTTGAACCCAAAGCTATTCGCCCCTTGCCTCGCTCCCTGGACATCTGCCTGATCTCAGAGGCGCCTCTGGAAGAGATGCTCCAGGACCTCAAGGCTGATGAGGAGGGCCCAGGCCCCAGAACAAGGCAAAGGGCTGAGTATGTCCATCTACTTGCAAGACCCACGCAGAAACCTGACTGAGGCATCCAACCACAGCTCCTAGTGCTCGCTTCCAGCTGTTTCCCCTCATTCAGGTTTGAGACCAAACCTGTCCTCTGAAGGGCAGTGTCCACGCCACACAGTAATGGAGTGTCCAGAAAAAAAGGAAGGAAGGAAGGAGAAAGAGAGAAAGAAAGAAGAGACAGAGAACAAAAGAGAGAGAGAAAGAAAGAGAGAGAAGAAAGAAGAAAGAGAAAGAAAGAAAGAAGAAAGAAAGAAAGAAAGAAAGAAAGAAAGAAAGAAAGAAAGAAAGAAAGAAAGAAAGAAAGAAAGAACCTCCTTAGGCTGGCGTGCCAACCAAGAGGGTGGCTGTGCACGGCAGCGGTGCAGGCCTGAGACCCAACCCTGCACAGCCCCCAGGGATGCGAGTGCCAATGCCGCTCAGTCAGCAAGGGTGGAGGAGTAGCCTCGCTTTCGGGTGCCTCCAGGCTGGGAATCATCCTCTCCAGACGCTTGCTGGAGCGACGCTGGGCACGTGCGCTAGGATCCGGGCATGTTTTCAGTATTGATCTGAAAAGCATCTTTCTTTACAGAGTCCAAGTTTTCAAGTTAGGCAGTAACTTAGGTACAGGCTTTTATTTGTCCTCTACCATAATCTTTTCTTTCTTCCCGAAATAAGGCAGTTTAGTATTACCGGCCACGAATGTCTCAGGGGTGGCTGGCTGCGCAGAGTTGTGCTCCCGCTGCCAAAGCTGCATCTCCTTGAAGAAACACACTAATACAAGTTTTTAAATAGTTCAAGTTGAAAATAATAATTTATTCAAAAATAATTCAAGCTGAAAGGTTCTACATAAATGCAAGGTGATGGTGGCAATTAGAAAAATACTTTGCATGGTTCAATGACTCTTCCAGAATTAAAATATGAGAGACAGTTGCGTTTAATTTGGTTCAGAACTTAATATAAGATATGCTTGTTTATACCACTAACCTTATAGGAGAAATGATTTTTAAATATCTTCTCAAAAAATTTTAAGGGCCAGCCAAATAGCTCAGCAGATTAAAGTGCCTGCAAGCAGGTGCAAAGGCTGGGGGTTCGATCCCTGGGTTTGCTGTGCTGGCCCCGCCCCCGGGGCAGACTGAGACAGCAATTAAGACTGGGCGTGGTGGTGTGCGAGTGCAATTCCAGCTCTTGGAAGGCTGTAAACAGGCGGATCACTTCGAGTCTGATCTATGTAGTGAGACTCTGAACACCCTGTAGACACGTCCCTAAAAAATGCAAGTAATAATAATAATGATGTTCTTTGCTTTAAGAAGTAAAGATGATGTAGACTGATGCAACCTCTGTGGAAATCGCTGTGGAGATCCCTCAAATAGCTAGGTTTGGAGGGCCCATTTGACCCAGCTATTCCCCATCTGGGTATTTGTCCAGAAGAACTGAAAACATCATACCACAGTGATACGTGCGTACCCAAGTTTATAGCAGCACTTTTTTTTTTTATGCCAAATCTTAGAAACAACTCTAATGCCCATTAACTGAGGAATGGATAGAAAAGATGTGGTATTTTTATTCAATGGAGTATTATTCTTCTATGAAAAAAGGTAAACTTGAGGCTTTCATAGGTGAACTGGTGCAACTAGAGACCATACACCCAAGTTAAATAGGTCAGACCTATGTGTATGAGCATCGTATTGCCTCCCTAGTATAATAACCTAAAGAAGTAAAAACCTGAAAGATACAATAGATACAGTAAAAGGGAAGGAAGCTGCTCAAAAATAATGAAAAATTGTAATGAGGGAAAGGAGAAAAGAAAGACAAAAAAAGGAAGGAGAAAAATCATACATGTGTACACACAGGATTGCTAAAATAATTGGACTACCAAGTTCTGTTGGATGTTTGAAGGGAGCAGTTGTCTCCCTTACTTTTCTCTCATTTCTAGGACAAATACCCGACACCCAAAATGAAGGAGGGAAGGATTTCCTTAGCTCACAGTTAGTGGGGGTTTCAGTCCATACTCAGCTGGCTCCAAGGCAGAGTGGCACATGGCAGAGGCCAGCAGCTCCTGCAGCAGAAACAGCAAGACAGAAAGAACAAAGGGGAGGAGCAGCGGCAACAGTGCCTGCATTGGAGAGAAAGGCAACCCCTCTCGCCTCCTTATATTGCATCCAGCTCTCTGCCCAGGCAGCTGTAGCCCTCAGTCCCAGCCCACAATCACGACCCCAGTCCCATCATGGAACCATGAATCAATCACAACCTCTAGAAGGTCCACCCCATGACAACATGGGTATTTGGGGGGACAACTGATCACAAACTATAACAGCACCTAATGCTCAAAATTGTTATTTTGACCAATTTTGCATGTTTATATCTGGTATTCTGAGCAGCTACACAGAACGCAACAATGTGCACTATAACCATTGTTGAAAAAGCGAAAGAAGCAAGGATGAATGCTGCTTCCCTTCACTGCAGTCTGGCTGCTCACAAACAGAATGAAGAGGAAGTGAATGGTAGGTAGTTTTGAAGGTGAGGCCACAGAAAAGCTTCCATGCCTCTTGTCTGTTCTCTCTTGGATCACTCTTCCTGGAGAAGCTTAGCTCTCACTCAAGCGAGGACACTTAAACAGCCAAGGGATTCCTGTCAGTGCGCAGAACCCGAATCGACATAGGACCAGCTGTGGGGTGCACCACAGTGAAAGCAGATTCATCTCTTTCTAACCTCCTGGTCTCCGCAGCCCCTCCCACATCCTGCATGGAGCTGCAGAGAGGTCCTGACCCTGAGCCGCATAGCTAGACCACCCCCAAACTCCTATGCGATGGAAAACATGAAGTAGCAGACATATATTATTTAAAACATTATTTTTTGCATAACAGATAACAATAGACATTATGAGTATACGTATAAGACAAATTGTAAAATTATACCTTAATTATGTGCGTTTTAATTGTTGTAATTCAAAGTTGAAAACGTAAGAACTATACAATATAATTAAAATACAGGTTGAGAGCCTATAATCTGAAAACACGAAATGTTTCAATAGCTGAAACTTTTGGAAGATGACACAATGGCACCACCAGAAAATTCCATGTCTGGTGTCACAGCAGGGTCACAGTTAAAGCACAGTTGCTGTCACGGCTGCTGGGTTAGTAGCTGATGTATCTATGCCAAATATGCCACTCTGTTTCTGAGTACATTGTTTTTGTCCTGTGGTATGATTTTTAAAAATTTAAAACACTGCTGGTCCCAAACATTTTGAATAAGGAATATTTAAGCTGTACCTAAATGTATTATTGAAAAATAGTGGTCTTTTTTTTTTTTTTTTTTAAGAAGAGTGTGCATGCTAAAGTCATGTATAAGAACTAAGTTTTAGGAAAAGCAAGCAAAAAAAAATTCAAGAAAGAGAATATAATTATATATTACAAATACATACAGAGACATAATTATTGGATTCATATTCCTGCTCATTGGTAAGATCTTTTCCTTATTAAACTTAAAAGCCTACTAAGAAAGAGAGAAATAGAAGGTGAACAGTAAATACTTTCCTTCTAACAGTAGTGGAGAGGTTTTAAAATTAAGTATAACCCATTCTTGGTTCTTTCTAACTAAAAGTGGCAAGAAATTCCTCTGGAATGGCACAAAAAGTTCTGTTAGATTTTGAAGAAGGAAGAGTATGTGGAGGAAATGATGTATTTATAACCCAGTGGTTATGTTTATAATGTGAATAGAAGAAAGAGAGTCAGAGAGAGAGAGAGAGACAGGGTATATGACACAGAAAGGACAGAGAGAGGTAGCAGATAGTGCAGTTTTGTGTTTCAGTTTTCTTTTTCACTTGTCCCTGTATTGTGTGTTTTCAATTTATCTTCAACACTTTTTTGTTTAGTTGGCTGTTTTTCTTTTTGTCTCGCTAGGTATTGACCCTAAGGCTTGGCCCTGTGAAGCACATGCCTGACCACTGAATGGTGCTCCCAACCTGCACTATGTCTAGCAGCTGTATTGCAGTTCGTTTTAGTGCAGATACTGTCATTTCTACTAGCAGTCCCCTGTGTATACCTGAGTTGTGTCTTGCCTTTTCTCTCATCAGTGCTGTACTCCCATGATGAGGATCCCTTAGCCAAAGCTCCAAGGTCTCTCTTTCTTTAGGTCAGATTTCTGAAAATATTTAACATGTACGAACACTTCTAAAGCTGTCATTACACATTACCAAACTGCTGTCCCAAAACCCAAGCAACTGTACGGACTCACTGGCACATCTAAAGATTCTTGTCTTGCCGCTTTCTTGCCAGCACTGTAGAATGTTTTTAATTGTGTCATTTATTTTTTTTTTTATGAGTTTGTGAAGCATTGGAAAAAAAAAAAAAAAACTTTTACCAGCCCATAAATACCCAACACCCTGTTGTCTTCTTAATTGGAAACACACCAGTGATGGTCACTCTTTTGCCAAGAAAGACCCTAAAGTCAGCAAAATTAAAACTAAATTCTTATCATTTGACATCAAATAGAACTTAGTGACGAAACTCAAATGAACCACTGAAATAACATACTTTGATTTTTAAGAGATAAATGTCAAAATCTGCTTTGACTAGAATACACACACACACACACACACACACACACACACACACACACACGAAGATAAAAGGACCAGGTTCTCATTCCAGTCTCAGTACTTCATGCAATCAAATGGCTCACATAATGTAGATCTAGTAAAGGAGGAAATGATTCAGTGTGAGTTCAAGGAGGTGCTTGAAAAGCGTATGCCCTTTTCTACTAGAAAAATGCACAGAAAATTCATGAGAGGCTATGACCAACACAAGTACCAAAAAGGAAGGGTGCCCAACCCACTTGGACTTGGACAGTGCACAATGCTTTTAACAAGTTCCCGGTCACCAGACGCACCCACATCCTGGTTTACATGAATGACTAAGATTCTCCAAACTCCTGGAAAGGTGGTCGGTACCCTCCTCGAAGGTAGTATAGGAGGAAGGAACTGAAGTTTAGAAACAGGAAATAACTTGCCAAAGGTGAAAGAATCAGTGAGTTGCAAGGGCTGAGCTACAAAGCCAGGGTTTTCTCACAGCAATTGAGATTGGGTGTGGTGGTGCACCCCTATAATCCCAGCTCTTGGGAGGCTATAAACAGATGGATACTACGAGTCTGATGTAGTAGTGAGACCCTGAACACCCTGTAGACCTAAAGCATACAGAAGAAAAAGAACCTTTCATCTCTTTATTTGGTACAGGGTCTCACTGCTCAGCTTGGACTCATAGTGACCTTCCTGTTTCAGCCTCCCCAGCACTGGGATTTCAGGGGTACGCCAACACACCCTGGTTTCGGTGGCCGGCATGGCACCAGGCTGGAATAGCATGCAGTATTGAGGATCAAACCTGGGTCCTTACACTTGCCAGGAAAATGCTTAGACCGTCGAGCTATCTCCCCAACCCTGAATTTGAACATCTTTTCATTTGAATCTGTTCTTTATAGGCTGGCTTCTATATCAATGACTAATTTCCTCTAACTGAATCTCTTCCTTATAACTGAATTGTTGTGAAAATCACTCAATACAGTGCCTGTCACTGTTCCCCATGCATTGCTCAATATATATTAGGTCATTAGTCATAATATATTTACATTGTAAAAATTAAATCATATTATTTATATAGCTGACATATCTTTACTATAAAGACCTAAAGGAAACATTTATATTCAGTTGCCACCAGCAGAGGGCAGAGCAAGGATAATTGTGATTAAGAATGCTGGGGATGCAGCCTTGAAAGGCCATCTGCTAACGCTTACATCTTTAAGGGGGTGCAAATAGACTTACAGAGAGGACACAGTACATAGAAATGTATGAAAAAATATCTAAATATTAGCACTAGATTCATTCAATGTATTTAACTGATTCCATAAACATGACCAGATCAGAGAAGTTCAATAGTAAGGAAAAATGTAGTCAGGAGGATTTTTAAAATTGGGAAATTAGTCAGCAGTACACTTATATTTTTATTTTGACAGTGGTCCCCCTAAGTCTCTAAGTTGCCCAGGCTGAACTTGAACTGATTCACTGCCTGGGCCTTCCACTGTGTTGGGATTACAGAAGTGTGCCAACATGTGTGGCAGTCAATGCATCTTTAATAACCTGCTTTACCAGAAAATTCATGTTTTATCATAACCTATTATTTTGTCAGAAGAATGGATTCACCACTTTGCTGTGAAATATTATTACATTTTTAAAATATGGTCTCCCCCCCTGGCATGTTTCAAATTGGATCTGAGCATCACTCGAATTTCAGCTCATATAGGCTAAGAAGCCACACAGCCCCTCTACTCTTACTCTCATTGATATAAAATAAGTACTTAAATCTTAATTACATTCCAAAGGGCTGGCCAGATAGCTCCATGGACTAAGTGCCAGCTTAGACAAGCTCAGGGACAAGGGTTTGATCTCTGGCACCACATGCCACACTGGCCCTATCCCTGGGCGCACTGAGCCGGCCACTGGGACTGGCCGTGGTGGCACATGTCTATAATCTCACCACTGGAGAGGCTGAGACAGGAGAATCATTATGATTCCTAGCTACATAGATGAGACCCTGTACCAAATATATTTTTAAAAAATTAAACTATAAAATTTAAATCCATTCCAATGTCAGAGCCTCAAAAAGTCCAAAGTCAACACTCTGCTTCTAACATCCTGCATTTCTAACTTGATTATCTCAACTTCCATTTATCTTCTCACCACAAAATAGGTGCATGAGATAAAAATATTAGAGAGGAGCAGGACATGATCATCTTTAAATTGCTAAGTACTAAGCCCCATTAGAAGACATACAGCAATAATATGGAAACAAAGTAAGACAAACTCTGCCCTATTTCCTTCATCTGAAAAGATAAAAATGCAGGAAGCACTCCTGTGAGTGGATGGAGTTACAAAAGGGAAAGACAAACTACCTCTGACGCAGGCTTGCCTAGACCGAGGAGGAAGCAGCATACTTAAGTAAAAAGCCTGCTAAATATTTAATACCCCCAGTTTATGAACTCCTTTCTATCTTTACATCTTTTATGGCTTCCTGCATTCTTCCTTTCCTCCACAAAGAACACACGCTCACAGCCTTAGCTTACCCTCAGAGCAACTGCTCCAGCCTGACCTCTTTCTGGTCCCTCTAATGTAACATTTGTCCAGCCACCTGCTCAATCCAGCTCTTCCTCTTGACTCCTAACATTTCTCAGTGTGGTAGTGATATAGGGAGAGAAACTGATCTCGGGTGGGTGACCTCCAAATGATACAGGGCACCATCAGCTGATGTAGGGGAAGTGAAACTGCCAACCGAACCTTGGACTAGTTTGTGTTCTCTAAAAATGAAGTATAAATTTTAGGAACAAATGGAGGTTGTGAGCAGAATATATTTATATTTATATATATTTAAGGGAAAGAAAGCTCCTGTCTGAGAGAGGGACAGAAGGTGGACCCCAAATGGGTTGCTCCCAGAAAGCTATCTCATCCAGGGCCTTTTGTAGCATAAAACCATGTGGGGCTAAGGTGGAGAGAATGGGAACTCGCTTAGGTGGATGTGGGATGGGACAGCACTATTGTCAACTAGTGGGATTACAAGGGCCATTGCCCAGGAAAAATTGATTAAGCCCAGGACCAAATGGGGAAGGGAGTCACCATAGCAAGGAGGCATGAATGTAAAACAAGACTTTATCTGGTAGCCATCAGATAATGATTCTTCCTGGCTTTCTCAGGGTGATGATCAATCCTGGATGCCAATCTTTAGGGAAGTTAGCATTTGTTTGATCTTTGGTTGTTAGGTCTGTTCCTAAAGCAGGAGTATCTGTTCCTCCCACAGTGATAAGGTATCTTGTCATCTGTGTTATCTCCTTTGAGGGCCTGGACTTGTCTCACTGCCTATAATACTTCTACCTAATTTGGCTGCCAAATTAGAACAGTAGCAACATGTTCAGGCCATCTAGGCCTGGAGCCTTCATGGCTGAAGCCTGCTTCTCCATCATACTCTTGCCCACATCATAGCACATGTTGGTTGTATGTAGTGCTTATAGACGGGTGGAATTGTCACATGGACTCAATGCCTCAAAATTCTTTTACTCAGTCCCTTTTCATCTCCTCCTTCTCCCTTCTTTTCATTTCTTGATCTTTTTCCCACTGGAGAAAGATCTATCTCCCCACTTCCTGTGACCTTCCCTTTTGCTTTTTATTAATATTTTGGATTTCTCATATAAGCGACACCAGGCTCTATGTAAGCCTTATGTACCTGGACTGTTTCACCTAAAGTTGTGGTCTCAAACTGCATCTGTTCTTCACCCATGCATCTGTTGATAGGCCTTTGGGCAGCTTCCAAGGTTCAGCTGTCCTGAACTGCAGTCCTAGCAACAGGGAGTGTGGACAATCACTGCAGCACAATGTCTTCAACACTTCCTCTGCTCTTTCTTCTTCTTTTTCACTTTGATCTGGCTCTGAACCTTTTCAAGCAAATCCTACACAGCATAAGGTCACAAATATACTCAGTCCTTTCAGTTCCAAATCCTTTGCTACACCTGTTTTGGACGTCTTTGAAGAGAGAAGAAGTTTCCAGGGTCTGGAGCAGGGGTGCCCCCTCCTGGGATCCTGGGCCCCTTGTAGCACCCCCAGAAGTCCACCTTCCTAAATGTGGCATCTGTGACTTACAGTATTATTATTCATCAGAGGCAATGGAGGTCTAAGAAGCTCTCATAGCAAAAAGGAGGCATGAAAACAGTACTAGTTATGTATAATATCTTGGATGGATTCAGGAACAGAAGAAAACATGAGAAAACCAAGGAAATTGCAATCAATTATGAATTTGAGTTAGTCAAAATTGATCAGTATGGGTGAAAAACATGCCACAGCACTGTAAGATATTAATATAATATGTTAATAATGCAAGGGGGCATTTAGAAACTATCTATACTATTTGAAATTTTTTAGTCTAACACTTTTTAAAATTAAGGCCCTTCTTAAATAATATTGCATATCTGTATTAGTTGATCACGTGCAGTATTTTTATGTGTGCAGGATTTTACATGACTCCACGCTCTGTGCTCCATCTCCATGCAGACTCCATGGCCTGCTTTGAATGGCATTCAGCAGGAGGAAGCAGCAGCAGCTGCAGGACACAGGATGGCTACAGAGAAATCAGGCAGATTTCTTCTTTGAAGAAAGGGTGCCAGCCCCCAAAACCTGGGAATGCCCTACCCTACTGTTATGGTTTGTGTGTAGTTGTCCCCCCAAAACCTCATGCAGTCTTGGATGTTTTTTGGCATTTGTGATTGATTACTGTGGGTGTGGGTGCTGCACCTGCCCTGGGGCAGGTTATTTGCATTTCTTTCTTTTTTTTTAAATTTTTATTTTATTGAAGTACAAATATCAGTGAGATAGTTTTAAGATACCTTGACAAGATTTCATAAATTAATACATTGCAAACTGTTTTCATAATGTTTTGGTATCGTAGAAGGTGCATACATGATATTATACTTGCAGACATTATTATAGTGTATGTTTCTTATCAGTAAATTAAGAGAATGTAGCTGTTTGCGTATCTTATTTTTTATACCTGAATTACATCAAAGATTCAATAATTAATACTTTCTACCTTGTTATTTTCCTAGTGGTTGTCCATACTGCTAGAAGCCGACATAAATCCTGTCCAACCACCATTAGTGCAAATCTTGCCTCTCATAGAATTATGTAGAAGCACAGCGTTATCTATCCCAACTGTACTGTCCATACACATGCATCATGATTCTTCCTTTCTATACCCCATCCTTGCATTTCAATGCTAGGAGGGAAGAGAAGCCAGCTGCTTGAGCTGCTACTCCTCCTCCCTTGTGTTCTTGCTCTTGGCCTCTGCCTTGAAAAGTTGCTCTCTGCCTTAGCCACTCTGCCTTGGAGTCAGCTGAATATGGATTGAAACTTCCAGCAACTGTGAGCTAAATAAACCTTTCCTTGCTTCATTTTGGGTGTCGGGTATTTGTCCCAGCAATGAGGGAAGAGTGACTGAGATAGTTGCAAAAGAAGCATCCTGGATGTGATTATTTAAGGACCTGCAGGTGAGAAGACTCAGCTGGGATTATCTAGGTGGGCCAAGCTGAAGCAGAAGGACCCTAATGAAAAGGAGGCACCTGGGTCAGAGTTAAAAAGAGATTAGAAGGCACTACCTTCTGGCTCTGCAGATAGATGAGACTGTGAGTCAGGAAGCATGCAGGCTTCTAAAAAAGAGAGGGCAAGAGATAGATTCTCCTTCAGAACTTTAGAAGTAGCACAGCTTTGTGGGCACTCAAGTGTTATCCCAGTAAAAGTTGACCTTCAGCACTAAACCATAACAAACTTGAAATTTGAAATCATTGCGTTTCAGTTGTTTGTTACAGAGTAGAAAATGTATACATATAAGGCATTTATTCCCTCTGCACTCTCCCTTGCTGGCTGCATTTCCAGCTGTGGTTCATTTCTCATGCTTTCTGGTCTCTTTTTTAATACTAATCCTACCATTAAGATTTCGGGCCCAGAGCGGTAAGGATTTCCCTGAGGATTTCACTAACCCTCTGGTTCCATTCCTCATGCAAACTACAGAAATCATTTTGTCTTTGGGTATTTTCAGGTAAGTTCCACCAGCATGTCATATTTCTGCTGAAATTCTGGTGTCTGCACTGCCTGCCTTTCTCACTGTTCCCTTTTCCTAGTATCTGTGTTGACAGTTAGCTCTGGCTCATTCAATCTAATGTCATTCTCTCATATGTGATAATATATTCATCCATTTTCCCCAGAACTTTCAGGTAAATTTCAGTTTTATTCATTAACTTTTATTGTATGCACATTCTTTTATATAGAAGTTGTATTTCTCAAAAACATAAAATGTCAGTGTATGTGTTTCCCAGCCAGTTGACAAAGTTCTTCCAACTACAAAGTTTTTAGGCTATATATATATATATATATTTTTTTTTTTTTTTTCCACTGCTAAGTCACATTTGTGAAGGATTTTGGGCACAGTCCCTTGTTCCACTCCCATCAGTGCGTCTGTGGTATAGATCTTATTTACCTGCCCTTTGGACTTCTGGAAGGGCTTTGCACTGGCCACCTTTTCCTCTGAGCTGCGGCTCCATCTCCCTTGATAATGACCCTCCTCTCTAGCAGCACCACTATGTCAAGTGCCTGCTGATTCAATTAATTCCTTAGGGATCGCTTGCCCTATAAAACAAAAGATTCTTCAAGTTGACTCATTTTATCCTCTCTTCACTGCTCTATCACCAACACCAAGCACCGTGGGAGGCACATAGTAGGCCTTCTGTGAGTGAGCTTCTCAAGTGACTAAAGGAAAGAAGGAATTAAGGTCCTCTCTACACAGACAAGGAAACCACAGCTCCAAGATTAGGGAGGGCAGTGCTCGCCAGCTTCTACCTGCAACACAGTGACAGGACCAGGGTCAGAGCCTGGTCCACCATGATCCTCGTTCAATGCATGCTTCACTTTAACAAAACTGAAATGGAAAAGGCAAGGTCAAGGGTGCAAGGCAAAGGAGAAGAGGAAAGAGCTATCCATCATGAGAAGGAAAGGAAAAGCAATTTAAGCCCCCACCCCCCAAAAAAGAAGTCAAATTTAAGAAAAGAACAAGGAAAGGGAAGCTGGACGAGGAGACAGTGGTGCGGAGCCTCAGCAAGCAGGCAGCCAGCAGCGAGGGCCATCTTGCGGCCGGCCCTTTCCCCATACCCCTATGCTTCTGTCCACTCTCCACAGCCGAGCCACAGATAGGAAGTGGCTCCTGTGCTATGCTTGGGCCCGACAGGTGTCAGCACACTTCAGCTGCCATGTCCCCTCCTTTTGGATCTGGGTCCCCTATGTCTTCCTTGGTGGTTTCTGGTTCCCTTCACAACTTTATAATTATAGTGTTTTTCTTTTTCATTGAACTCTTTGGAACCACCCCAACAGAAGGTGTCATCTATTTCCTGCCAAGAGCCTAGGTAATAACCTCACATCAGAGGCTTTCCCACCTGGAAAGGCACGGCAGGCTTTCGCACCAGCACCGGTGCTGTATCTAGGAGACCTCTACAGCTGGGCCTGCTGGGGGTGGGATGCATCTTCTGAGGGTTTGAATCTGAAGCAACAGCCAGGAGGGTGAGCCCAGGATCCATTTGCAAAGGGACTGTTTCCCAGCTGTCTGGGTCCTTGGTCCAGTCTTACAGTTTTTTTCAAAAGATTCTGAGAAAAATTTCCTCTGCTTAACCAAGGCTGAACTAGATTGCACTACTGACCATTGAGAATGAGACGGAACTCACTGTCCATGATTCCAAAATTCCTGAACCTCTCCTGAATGATTCCTTCACTTTTGAGTTCTCATTTTTACACTGGCAAACTGTTTTCTTTGTTTCCGATCATGAAGATGGGCCCCATGTAATATGACTTTAAAAAAATAATAATAATTCTGGAAAAGCAGATCAGCTAGAAATTGGGAAAATAAAGTTATTTGCAATTTGGTCTCCTGAAAACCCAAATGTTCTCCCTTTCTTGCAGTACCCCTGGCCCACGCCAGCTCATTAGTGGTTTCAGGAAAAGCCCTGTTCCTGACTCCGGGCCCTCGTGGCCCTTGAAGCTTAACCAGAGTTATACAGGCCAGACTGTTTCTGGCACTGAGCTTTGTTGCTTTTCCATGGAGGCTCAGCAGGACTCACATTAAGACGAAGGAAGACATTTCTCAGGTAGTCTCTGAGCTATGTCCTTACATTCTGTGGGCTTCCACCACACACAAGAAGAAAAACATACATGTGGCCATGTGCCCAGTGGGCCATTAGCCCAAGGGTGTAAATGGGGCTTCCATTTTCTTTTTGTCAAGCTCAGAGACTGGACAGGGTGTGGCTAAGAAGTCATTTTCACTGTGAGAGTCCTTGTGGTGAATTTCAGGCCAAATGGTTCACTTCACACAGAAATTCAATAATAAGAAGCTTACTCTCTAGAAAATAGACTATTGGCCAGCCAGCTAGCTCAGCAGATTAAAGAATCTGCTTTGGCAGATGCAGGTACTAAGATTCAATTCCCAGGGTGACATGCCAGCCCCACCCTCAGGTCACACTGAGATGGCAACTGAGACTGGGCATAGTGGCATGTGCCTGTAATCCCAGCACTTGGGGGGCTGTAAGAGGATCACTACAAGTCCAACGTGTGTAATGAGACCCTATAAACCCTGAAATAAAAATGCATTAAAGAAGAGAATAGACTGTAATGCATTTTTTTTTCATTTTTAAAAATATCTTTATTTGGTACAGTATCTCACTATGCATCTCAGACTCATAATGATCCTCCTGAGTCAGCCTCCCCAGTGCTGAGATTGCAGACTTGCACCACCACACCAGTTTCAGTAGCTAGCATGGTGCACCCGGTTCTGGGGCTGGCATGGTATGTGGTACTGGGGATCGAACCCCAGTTCTTACACTTGCCATGCAGGTGTTTAGACCACCAAACTATCTCTCCAGCCCCCATCTAATGCATAATTATGTGAGTAAAATTACTAACATCTATAAATCATTGCTACATTTTCATATATTTGTTCTCACAACCCATCTAAATTTAATGTCCAAGCTAGTAGCAGGCTCAAAATTCTCTTATTCATTCACTCCATCTGTAGATGAGGAAACTGAAGTCCCAAAAAGTTAAATGCCTGCCTAGGTCAGAGATCTGCTAAAGGGTGCTAAGTGCAAAATCTGATGTTGCTTTGGCTCCCAAAACAGTATACCTTCAAACCTCCGGAATCCAACTCTCCAAAACAAGAGGGGAGAAATAGCTTAAATATTTCTGTTGTAGTAGAATGCTTTAAAAACCTAAACTAGATGGGTGTGGCATTTGGGAGGCTGAAACCTAGCAGTGTTGGAAGTTTGAGGCCAGCCTCGAGGTCAGTCATCCCACTGAGACCTTGTACTGTAGCTCTCTCTAGATGTCCACATCCCCCAGGGCCTCACATGGTCATCAGTGGGGCTTTTCCACAGGTAGTGGCATCTAGGGTATATATTGCTAGAATTGAGACATGTGTAAGGCTAGAATCAAGGGTGCTATGATTAAGGCTGAGTGCTACCTGCCCTCAGGGGCCTGGATAAAATACAAGGGATGGGAAGAGCTGTGGTAGTCCCTTCTTGCTTCACTGCCTTCTACCCACTATTAACTCTTTCTCCTCTGTGATGTCTCTCTAACAAGCCACCCTGCCTCAGAGACAGCAATCATGGACTGAGGTTCTAAAACCTGTGAGCAAAATAAAATTTTCCTCCTTTAACTATGGGCATCAAGTATTTTTTAATTTCGGCAATAAGTAGAACATTCTGTGTCAAAAGTAAAACATTCCGTGTCAAAAAGTCCTAAAGAGCTATTAAATTTGTCTACAGGACCTATCTGTGGGGAGAAAAAGAAGTAATAAATTGTTATTTAAAATTGTATACAGGAAAGCTGAGAAAGAGCAAAGTCACGTGCAGAGCCTGTTTGAGAAGTTTGCCTTGTAAAGCAGTCACCTTTTGACAGTAAGCGCCACCAGTTTGGTCCAGAATGGTAATTTGCAAAGAAATCTAAGCTCTCACTACAGAATTGGGGAATTCTTGGGGAATTGGGGAATGAGTGTCCTGGGTTTAAGGCAAGTGGCTGATGCAGATCCTGATGGATTTGGGTTCCATAGGGAAGGAGACAAGGTTGTGCTAGGTGTAAGCATTTAACTGTATGGTCAGACCCTGCATGTGTTGGCCTCATAGGAAAGTTCAATTACACCCACCTCAGGCAACTCTGGGGGAGAATCCATACATTTAGGATGTGATTTGCAATAGGAGTTGAGTATCATTAATACTTCTTACTAATGAAAGAACTTAAGCAGAGGCTTAAGAGCTCATTCAGTCTCTTGCTCTGTCTCTCTCTTTCTCTGTCTCTGTCTTTTTCTCTCTGTCTCTCTCTCTCTGTCTTTTTCTCTCTGTCTCTCTCTTTCTGTATCTCTGTCTCTCTGTCTCTGTCTCTCTCTTTCTGTCTCTATCTCTGTCTGTCTCTGTCTCTGTCTTTCTCTCTCATTTCAGTGTATTAGAGCATGCGTCCAGCAGCGCCACTTCCATTCCTCGTGTAGAGCTGGTGCGCATACAGAACACATCCCTGTTTCTTTTTGTCACCCCTGATCTCTTCTTTCCCTCTGCCTCTCCCATCTCTTGATTCCTTTCCTCCCTGGAATAATAGAAAGTAGGGAGACAGATCATTCTCAGGTTGTCTTTAGGATTCTCCCTTCTGCACTGTGATGAGCTGAAAATAAAAAGAACTTGCTCTAAGGTGCCACAAGAGGGAGGACTTGGTCAGGCTGGACTGCGGAGGTGGCTACCCAGGCAGCAGCAGAGCTGTGCTCTCATGGGGCTGAAAGGCCGTCTGCGTGAAACAGCAGCTGGCTCTGAAGATGCAGGCCCTGGACTCCTTGAGGAGAGGTGGCTGCGAGCAGAGGGCCAGAGCTAATCTCTGAATTGTCTCCTCCAGTGGCCTAATGCTGCATTTCTGCACAGTGGCAAGGGCTTGGTTAGGGACCATTACTGATAACCCTTAGAGACACTTTGCCATGCAGGATACTGTGCATGTCTTTTCTAATAAAATGGTGTCTGAGACTTGGGGGAGAATTCACAGGTGTTATTTTATAGCATTAATACAACTGCATTTCTTGATGAAAAAGCAATGTACCAGTGGGAGTGTGGAGACCCCTGGGAACCTTTCGTTGGATGTTTTGGAAAACAAATCTAAAATTACAAAGCCAGAGAAAATACGATTCATCAAATAACCTGGCACAGGAAAAAGGCCCAGCTCACAGCCTGCTGAGGTTCCTGTGATGCAAGTGTGTGTGTGTGTGTGTGTGTGTGTGTGTGTGTGTGTGTTCTGTCAAAAGTGAAGCCAGAGAGGCAACCAAGATCACTTCAGCCCCAGCCAAACAGGGTCCACGCCACAGCCTCGCCACTCCATGATGCAGCCTTTAATTTCATAATCTTTCCTCCTCCTACTAAACCTAGCGTTAGGAAAGAATCCAATTTTGTTGTTTACTCCCTAGTTTGATTTTTGGACAGCATCAGTTCTTGAAGAAGTGTTTGTATTTCGCAACATAGGTATAATTTCCTTTCCAGGTTTCTTTTCCATCTCCATCCCCAACCTCTACCTCCCAACATCCCAGCAAGCCCAGGCTGGTCCTCACCACTGGACTGAAGTTCAGGCTTCTCCAGGTGCTTCAGTGCAAATGCATGGACACTTTCTTCACCATGCTGTTGCCCTGACTTTCTATTCTCTAGCACCCTGTTCAAAACTGCTGTGCTCAGCTGGTTTAATCATAGCTATAAAGTAATTGGTAGAAACTTAGAAACATTGTAGATGGTGCTGAGGTCAGAGCCCAGAGTTCTTCAGCCTCGGGAAGGTACTGGCTGCGGTTATTTCTACTGTGAGGGTCCAGGCCTTACCAGGAGGGCCAAAGTTCTCCTCTGTGGTTTAGATCTAGAAGATCCTGCTAAAGCCTTCATGCACTCAGAGGTAGGACTTGTGGAGGGCAGATTATGGAGGCTACCACTAACCTGCTATTGGGAGGTGGGCCCTGGCTGGAGCTGTGTCTTTGGGGTGTGACCCAGAAGGCTTCATCTCACTCCCAGCTCCTCCCTTCCCACCACATACTTTCTGGTCACCATGATGTGAGCAGTTTTCCTCCATGGCAGGTCTTCTACTGGGCCATTTGTGTCTCTAGACCAGCCAGACTTTGGACTGAAACTTATGAAAAACTGTGGGCCCAAATACACCTTGCCTATAAGTTTTTGTGTGGCATTGTATCTTAGTAACAAGAAACTAATTAAGGCAGTCACTGCCGATTGGTGGGAATCCTCTATCTGAGCCCTGACGCTGGATTCTGGCTCCTCTGCCTCTGAAGAGGCCTTGCTATTTCCTTCCTGGACTCACACCCATGTTCTCAAACTTTGGACACCCAGGCTCTGACTCACATGGTTGAGCTGTGCCCTTCATGTTAGCCCTCTGTCTCCTCTCCCCTGGGTTCCTCTTGGGCTGTGATAGTGGGTGGCCCCCAGGCCTTCACCCTATACCCACAGTCTGATTAGTTTAGCCTTTCTTGGCCTCAGAAAAGTGAGAATGTTAAAAGCCCACTGATGCCCTCAGGAGAATTCCTCCTAAGTTATTGGTGTTGTGGTTAGGACGACCAACCCAGAAGCATACTGTGGTTAAGATGACCAAACCCTCCCCACATCCTTCTATGGAGCTTGAAATTTGCAGACAAACATGCAGTAACATGTAGGTGGCAACCTCCCCTTCCCCCAGGAAGTCTTAATGGCCTTGCTTTGCTTAATGTTTAAAAGTGTTGGAGCCCACTGGAGCCTATGGTTGCTTGGTGGGACGAGGACACTGCTGACTGTTGTCTATTGTCCAACCACAAATCCTTCTCCTTCCTTGAAAAACCAAATTAGAGGAAAAATACACTAAGTAGGCCATGGTGCTGTGGATGTGACTCCCAGAAGCTAGAGGCATGTGAAATTTTATGTGTCTTCGAACCTCTCCATCCTGAACTCATTGCTGGCCTCTTTCGTATACACATGGTGACCATAGGGCTGAGACTGAAGAAAATCAGATTTCCTTCTATTGTATATTTATCTAGCCTTGCATAAAAGAAAGGCACACACACAGAGCAGAGAGGGCTTTATTCATGTTAGTATCATCCCCTAGTTATGATGGGTTGATCAGGCCTACAATCTCCCAAATGAGTAGACAGCAAAAGTTTAAATAAGTGAGACAAATGATATGATTTCAGGGATCCAGAAGGACTCAAACCCTTTCTGGGAGATTTTGTTTCTTTTTTTTTTTTTTTTCCTTTTCTTTTTTTTGGTGGAACTGGGAATTGAACTCAGGCCCTTCCACTTGCCAGGAAGCACTTATTCTACTGAGCCATCTCCCCAGCCCCTCTGGGAGATTTTCTGAGATTTCGGACAAAGAACTTCTGTGGGAATCTGTATATTTCTTAGCTTTTCAAACAAAGGAGGGGGCTACTGAAGGAATGTAGGAATCTGAACAGGCCTGGGGAGTTCCTTCGAGAGCTTCTCCAAAACTCATTATGTGTACTTAGGAGAACTGTGTCATCTCTAGGAAGGCCTTTACCAGTGAGATGCCTGCAGGTACAGTCTTTAGCTAACTGAGGAGAGCCAGGTGTGCTTAGCTGCAGCCTTGTCTTGTTCTTCGAGGCCTCCTGGCTTCACCAAGCATTACAGGCCTCAGTGACTGAGGGACAGTGACTCACAGAAGTCACTAACTATAAGTCTGCTATCCTGGGCCTTGGACAAATTCACTAGTACACATGAAAATCCAATTGGTTCGTATAAAGTCCTGCCCAGAGCTGCTTCATAGTGATCCCCATTAGGCCTTACTCTTTTTGACTCTTGTCTCAGACAACAGTTTTTTATTGCTGATTTCAGGGCACCCAGAGTATATTATTTATTTAGCACTTTAATCATGGTTTTAATAAATAATCTATGCTAGATTATTATTATCTATGCTAGATCTCTCCTAGGCGCCCCCAAGTGCAGTGTTCTCTTTCTCCTTCTCAGAGTTTCTAGATCTGCATCTGATCTCAGATGCAGGCGCTGTGTGCACCTCTGGCCACCAGCAGCAGTGGTCCATGGCGAAGCCGTGGGGGGCTGTGGGTGTAAGAGAGATTTTTACCATGTCCCCGGTACAGAAATTTCCTGGACTAGGGACATGCCCTAACTTGCAGGCTTTAAAAGGACATGTCCTAACTTGCTGCGGACTGATCTGTCCCCATCCTGCATCTCCGCATACTCCTCCCCATTACCTAATCCTGACAAAGAGGTAAAGAAATTTGCGGAATGCGCCCTGACCGGACATTTGCTGTCCATATTAGAAAACATCCTCACAGCTCAACTCTAAACTTCCTCATAACTATCTCCACCAATAATTGTAAAAGGAGCCATTTTAATTAACCAATGCCATTCGCTTCTATAACCGCACTCGCTAAACCCCTCCTCCCTTTGTCTTCGGGCTTAAAACCCAGCCCACGGTCAGCTCGGGGCTCTCAGTCCCTGCGCGCGTTCCGGGAGCCCCTTGCATGCATGGAAAATAAAATCCCCTTGCTTTTGCATGAGTGGCCGTCTCTTGGAGTCCTTCTTCACGCGGTGGGCTTTTCAGTCCTAACAGTGGGGAGTGGCCATTCCCCTCCACTGCTGCACTGAGTGGAGCAGCGCAGCGTGGGCCTGCACACACAGGTAAGTCCTGGATAAGTGGGGGACATCACACCCATCTCCCCATAGGTGACCAGATGTCTCATTTTCCAGACCAAACAACAAACCCTCTCACTGTGTGCACCCAAGTAAGGGCTGCAGGTTGGACCATGTGTGTTCAAATGCAGCCCAAATGCAGGGTCCCTCCCTGCTACTGTGTGACTGGCTCACTGGGGTGCTGGATGAGCTCGCTGCTCCCAAGGTTGCCACCAGGTAAAGATGACAAAGAGCAACTGTGTGGGAGCCCTGTAGCTGAGGAGGAGCGCAGTGGAAGCGATGGTGCTGTAGGCAGCTGAGTTAGACAGAAATATTACGGGCAGTCAGACACAGCGAGGCCCTCCAGGAGCCAGTAAGGAAGAAGAGATGCCTTGTAACTGTAGGGGAGCTATAGGGGCTCCTGCTGTGGGCCCTATCTCAAGGCAGAAAATGAAACAAAAGAAGCCATGGACATCAGAGACCAATATTCTAAGTAGGTATTAATCACTTTGAAAAAGCCAGGAGAGCCACTAACCCAAGCCCCTTACAGGAGGAACCCCTGTTCTGTTTTCATGCCCACTTGCTACATGACCCAAACTTTCCCATTTGGTACTAGATTTAGTCCATTTTACCTGAGCAATTGTTCTCCCAGTCTTACTGGCTGACCACAGTTTTGTCCCACCTCATGCCCACCTAAGTGAGTTCCCATGTTTTCCATTTTAGACTACCTCACCTCCTGGTTTTTATAAAAATCCCTAGAAAAGACAGATTTATGGGCAACCCACTCAGGTCATCTTCTGACCCTCTCTGTGACTAGAGCTTTCTTTCCCCCAGTAAATATGCTCTGCTTTTAACCTCTATTGTTCCTAAAATTCATTCTTTGATTTTAGAAAACATAAACTTGTCCCAGGTATCTTTGAGGTTGGGAGTTTCTTTCCCCTTCATCATATCGACAGCCAGATCACACACCTCCTGAGAGGTGACACACACACTCCCAAGCCCACACACAGAGCCATACTGCAGCCCAGACAGGAAACCCAGCAAGTGCACTCTGAGGTCACCCCTGCCCCCTTTTCTACCCACACTCACAGAGCCAGGGGCCTGCCCTGTTGTGATGAGTTAGAGCCATGTGGGAAGCCGCAGCTTATACTCGGCCTCTGTTCCTGATCCTCACTGGTTCCTTCTCTCTCAGCCCTGTTGCTGACACAGCTGTCCCTGCTGTCCTGGAGACCCTCACAGCACTTGCCCCAGAGCCTGGCAACCCTGATGTCCTTGCTCCTGTTTTGTTCTTGGTATATATATATATATATATATATATATATATATATATATATATATATATATGCTTTTGTACCAGGAATCGAACTCAGGATCTTGCACTCCCAGGCTGAGTCATCTCCCCAGCCCCATCCTTTCTTCCAGCTTCCAGTGGCACCCAGGCCGCAGGATGGCTGGGAACCCAGCCTACACTTCCACCATGCCTCTGCCTCTGTCTTTCATGCTGTCTGCGTCACTGCTTCTTATCCCAGATTCTGCTCTGATCATTGATGGGAGAAGAGGAGACTTCAAGGGATGAACCCTGAGATCCCTGCTCCAGGACTGACGCACCTTGCTCAAAGCGGAGCCCTGGACATGATTCATCCTAGAACTAAAATGTGTGCTTTGGAGTTTCACCCCCAGACTGAGACCACAGACATCTGTTGGGAAGCATAATTGTCACTGCTCAGTTCCACGGTCCCCAGGAGCCACTGCCTCTGACATGACCGAGCCACCCAAGAAGGAGGCTGCATTTCTTCTGATGTTCCTAGTGACCAGAATTCTCCTGGGTGCCACTGCATTACAGATGAGTAAGATCAAGAGAAGCAAAAATCACCTTTCCTCCGTCCTTGGAGAGGAGGGTGTGCGGCTGTGTTTTATGTGGTTCAAGAGTAAGTCTGTTTGTGGTGGATGATTTCTTTCTGAGGAAGAGAAGTTAGGCCTAAAGAATCATTGTGCTTTACTGAAGCCCTGGCCTTGGGGACACAGGGAGGCAGGCAGAGGGACAGCAGGGGGACAGCCTTCCACCCTGGCCCTTGCTCCTTTTGTGGTGAATGGGAATCAGTGGCAGCACATCAGCCCAGTGGTCTCTTTTACAACATGGCCTCGACCTTTTAGGGCCAGGACTCTGCTGCTACCATCCTCGCCATTCCACCGAGCACCCACTTGGGCTTCTGTTCCCTCCGTACCCTGTTTCCTTTAGATTAGAATCTACTGATTCCTTTATCCACTGCCACACACCGACCCTATCTGTCCTACTGGGGAGCCCTCAGGCCAAAAGGGAGACCCCCCAAATGGCAGCCCAAGAACAATGGGACCAGTACTACTGATGGAAGGGTTCACGCACTGCTGTGTTTGCTCATTTCCTGGCTCTGACGAAAAATTTCTTTTTTAAAATCACTGAAAAGCACTGAGACATCAGTGCTGAAATCATCAGTCCAGGGGCCTCCAGATATTTTATATTTCTTATTCATAGCAATGAAAGTTTTTAATCCTCTCACCCCGATTTACTTATTTGTAAATATATAACTGCTTCTTCTATCACTCTGTTTCAAATATTTAAAAATTGTGCCTAGCTTAGTTTAAGCTTCCATTGTCATAAACTTTCTAATATTTCTTTTTACCATTAAGGCTGATTCTATGTGCTTCCAAGGAGATCACTGATCTAGCTCATATTTTCCGTGCTCCAGAAGGAGGTTTTTTTCTCAAGAAAACAGACATTTTAAGGTGTGTACCCAGCATTGTGAAAAGGGCAACAAATGGTTCAAAAGAGCACAAAACATTATCTCAACCTCCAGGTTTCTGAGGTGGCTGCAAAGGCAAGAGATGACAGAAGAGTGGAGCGTATGCGATAAAAGATAGTAAAAGCTGAGACACTTAATTGCAAGCAATATAATCTACTTTTATTATTTTAAGCAAAATGGAAAAGGAAAAGAAATGAGATGCCTCACCAATAGGCAGGACCAGCTTGCCAGCAGGCAGCTGCCAGGGCACATAATCAACCACCTAACACTGTTGTGGGGTCAGTCACTGGTTTAATTGTCTTCTGCTCTACACAGGGGAGCAAGGAGTGCAAACTCCATCAAAAAAGCTAGGGGCCATAGGCCTCAGCCACCCTGCTGCAGAGTGGCAGAGATGGCTGAGCTGCTCACACACTTGCTAGCCTGGCCTGCCTCCCTACCTCTGTAGCAGGGAGCTGCACCCAGAACTGGGCAAGGGCTTCTCTCTGACACTCTTGTGCCTGGCTTGGAAGGGAGCAGCATAGTTGGAGGCTGAGGGACTCAGTGGGCGGGGTTCCCCACCCATGGTAGAGTCCTTTGGAGGAGGGAGGCCGAGTAAGTGCTCTTGGTCACTTTTCTCTCACTGCTCAGACAACATTCCTGGCACCCAAAAGTAAATAAGGAAAGATTTACCCAGCTTGCAGGGTGTGGAGTTTCAGTCCGTAATCAGCTGGTTCCAAGGCAGGGCAACACGTGGCAGAGGGCAGCAGTGTGTAGTGGCAGAAGACAGCAAAAGAACAAGAGCACAACGGAAGCTCCCTTATGCCAGAAGCAGGCTGTCTGCCATTCAGTGAGCATAGCACTTGCACCACCTCCATGCCCTCCTCTTGTACAGGCTCAGGATGTTTACAGAGTAAGAATCCTCCCCCCGCTGAGTCACTTAATTAAACTTCAGGAGTTGACACCACCTGCCCGTTCTTGCCCACCTTTTTCTCCTGCCTTCTACTTCCACCACCTTGGCTGTGAACAAGGTCATACATGCCTAAAAGGATGACCTAAGGATTAAATTAATTAAGATACAAGGCTGTTGGAAGACAGTGGAAAATAACTTTGGGTCGTTCAATTCATGCCTCATTAATAAACACTGATTACATAAGATACCATTGACAAATGGATCATTAGGGCCAGCAGGATAGCTCAGCAGACTAAGTGACTTCTTAGGCAAGTGCAGGGGCCAGGGTTCAATCCCCAGCACCACACACTGTGCCAGCCCTGCCCCAGGCATGCTGAGCTGACCACTGAGTCTGGGTGTGGTGGTGCATGCCTGTAATCCCAGTGCTGGGAGGTTGAGAACAGGAGGATCAGTATGAATCTGAGCTACACAGAGAGATCTTGTATCAAAAACACAAAATAAAAAAAACAAGAACTGTTTAATAGGATCTGAGAAAGGCTTCTGACTTAGGTGGTAAGATTTAGACCAAAAACCAGTGAGTGCTGTGAAATACACAGTAATTTAGAAAGAAGTACTGAAGGCCTCATCCAGAAAATGACTGCTTAGAGAAGTGAGAGAGGGGCTGACCGGGTGCCTTCTGAGTACCAGGCACAGTGCCAGGCACAGGGTCTTTGGAGTGAATCGAGTGAGACAGACACAATTGCTGACCTTGACACATCCCTTGTGCCCCACAGGGTGAGGTCAGGGGACTCCTCCCATCAGAGCCATGTCCACATTAACAGCTAACAGGCATCACAAGCATCATATTTACCAGCTCCTGAACTAGCGCTTCACACAGGTTATCACTTTACTCTCAGATCAGCCCTATATTTGATGTGTTATTGTTATCCCCATTTCACAGATGAGAAAACTAAAAAGCAAAACAAACAAATCACATTGCCCAAGGTCACAGTGTTAGGAAATGGCAGACTCATGACTCAAACTTGGAGGTATGGGCTAAGTGTTCATACTCTTTACTTAAAAATAAGTAGCCCAGAATAAATAAAGTAGAACCTTTGGGCTGAATCACTTAAATTATACTTTTTTTGTTTTAGTACAGTGTGTACAGGGTCTCACTCCATAGATTGGACTCATAGTGATCTGCCTGTGTTCAGCCTCCCAAGCTCTGGGATTACAGGTGTGTGCCAGTATGCCCAGTCTCAATTACTGTCTCATAGTGCCCTGTGGGCAGGGCTGGCATGGCATACCAGGAATCCAACCCCAGCTGCTTCATCTGCAGGTGCTTTAATCCAGTATGCTACCTGGCCAGCCCCCAAATTCTACATTTTTAATTATGTCCCTAATTATGATACTTACAGGTATTGAAACCCAGTGGCCTAGAAAAGCAATAGAGCAAGCCAGGAAGCAATTATGAGGGAAATAGCATGGGAGGGGACAGCACACAATGCTTCAGGGGTGCTGACTTCCCAGGTGCTCCGGGAAGGGTCCCCAGGGCCTTCATTCCCACCCAGCACCAATGTAGGCATTCACCAGGTATGAAGAAGGGAGGAAGCTTGTGATAGAGATGTGGAAAATAGAGCCGTAGGAAGTTGTCAGACCTGTGAGGAGGTCTGACAACCCACTACAGCAGGGCAGAGGTAGGTAGAATACGTGTGTAGGTGAGAAGACAAAGCTCCAGGCAGGCATGGGCCAAGACCGGTGTGTCTGCATCTGTCTACGAAAACCCTTCCTGCCAGTCCACCCTGCAGCTCAGTGTAACATTCGCTCAAAGACACATCCAGGCTAGCAGCAGCCACAAAAGAAGTTTATTTCTTTAACATTCAGAGATTTACAGCATTTTGAAAAAGAGAGTGGTGCTATTTGATTTAGGAGCTTGGCAGGTGACTCTGGCTATAGCCTTCTAGAGAGCCTGCTACCTGTGACCACAAGAGTTACAAACAGGACTCTTCACCGTGGTCACTAGTGTGGTCCTTCCCATCCCAAGAGACCTAACATTGCCTCACACCCACTGAGATTCTGAATTTCCTCCCTGCATTCTCCAAATGCCACAGCCCACACCAGTGTGGTACCCGTGCTAAGGCTTTACCAGAGTCACAGCGCTGCCCTCCACCCTATGTCCTTACAACTGTATCTGCACATAAAGCAACCAGAGACCAAGAACCAGAGAAGTTAAGGAATACACTCAAGACTACACAGCTACAGAAGTAGAATTGGAGAAGATGGCTTGTGTCCAAAGCTCCTTCCTGCTTTAACCACTGTATTAGTTGTTTGCAGGCCTATATAAAGAGCATAAAGTCAAACCCCCCTAGCTTCCCTATATAATAAAAGCCACGTGGGAAGTTCAGAAGTATTCAGTTTTCTCCTTAACCTTCATAACCAAATAGCTATGAAGGAGCTACTTGTTCATAGTCTGTTTGCAGTGATGCAAATGAAGCTCAGAACTGCTGAAGCTGGAAACTCAAACAGCTCCTGGAGCTTTCAACTCTGCTTTTGAGCCCCACAGGCTCTAAGATCTTAGTCATTTGCTGGCCTCTGCTTCTGTCTAGTGGCTTCATATGCAGCTAAGTTGACTCCTGGTGACTGCAGGGAATGGCAGCAGCGCCTCCAGCTCACATCTTCCTGCTCAGCCACCTCGTCTGGAACAGTGTGCCCCACACTGGACATACAGAAAGAGACCCCTGAGGGGTCTCCTGGATCCTGATCACTTCGTCTGAGAATGGGAAAACAGGACACAGCAAAGGAAAAGGGGGCATGTGAAGAAACGGATGGTCAGGGTCCAGGTAGATAGCTCAGTAGAATAAGCACTTGCCTGGCAAGCACAAGGTCCTAAGTTCAATCCCCTGTATCATAAAAAAAAAAAAGGGTGGTAATCTGTGGAAATAGGTTTCTAGAACCTCACAGAATTCTCTATTTCTGCTCCTTAAACCCAACCAGAGTGCACTGGCTTTGCTTTTCTTATAAGCTTTTGGCTCTCTCCAACAGTAATGACAATTTTTGGAACAATTTGCTTTAGGATTGAGATTGGACCCAGGGCCCTCGTCATGCCAGGCAAGCACCCTACTACAGAGCTACATTTCCAGCCCTGGATAGCTATTGACTTCTTTTTTCGACAGGTTGGGAGTTGCTCAGGTGGGCTTGAATCTGACCTTCACCTCACTCAGCCTTCCGAATCATGAGGGTCACAGGGGTGCACCGCCGCACCTGGCTAATTTGAGAACTTTCTTGGTGCAAATTGTCAGGAAAACACAATCTGGATTTCTCTTTTCAGTTTCATGGATTAGGTTTTTTTGTTTTTTTTTTTTTACAGGGTCTCACTATGCAGCCCACATTCATAGTGATCCTCCTGATTTCTGCCTCCCTAGTGCTGGGATTACAGGCACGTGCCACCACGCCGGGACTTCAACGCCGGCTCAGCGCACCTGAAGGTGGTGCTGGCGCGGCACGCGGAACCAGGAATTGGCAGTTCATTGGTTAAGAAGCAACCAGAAGAGAACCAGAGGGAAGTAGAGGCATTGATTTCACAGGAAATGTTAAATGACATACTTAAGTAATTGGAAATTCAGTCAGAAGATCTGACTAAAAGACCTGAGAAGGATGAGTAAATAAGAGGACAGAAAAGGAAGAAGAATCATTTTAAAAGAGATGTCAAAGAAAAAAGTCCTGATCAATAATGCATGATTCACGAATGTGGGGCTCCATCAACTTCATCAAGAATTTCATGTTCAGATTGCTAGGATAATAGATGTGCTACTTTGTCCACCATGGGAGGTGATAGAAAATGCTGAATAAGAAAGGAAAGGGTTGTACTATGCTAACTGGCTCATCAGTCACCATGACAACACCAGGAGAGGAGGGTAGGTGGCTGATGACACTGCAATCTAATGATCTTGCTTCTACATTCTTGTCCATTTTCAGCATTCAGAAGGATAATGATCAACTCTTAAAATTTACTTCACTTCACACTGACTTGTCTTACTTTAAAGTTGGAAATGATTTCATTTATCATTTAATGCAAAGCTGATAATCTGTTCAGAGAACTATGTAAATGATGTGAGAGAAAAGAAAAAAATTGTTTTTCTGTAGTTGGGTACACAGTGCTGCATCATGTGGGAACGGCTCTGTTCTTGCTACAGCTTGAATAACTGTCCCCATGGGCTCTGTGTTACAGGTTTGGTCCTCTGTCATGGTGGGTGGGAGGTGGTGGCACCAGGCCAGGGGCCAGGTCTGTAGGTCGCCGGGGGTGTCATTTGAAGAACATTTGGGAGCCCAGTGCTCTCTTTCTCTCCTTTTGCTCTCCAGCCAGGTGAGGAGCAGTTTCCCTCTGCCTGTCACCCCATCCTGCTGGGATATGTGGCCATGCTGCAGGCCCAAGAGCAGTGTGGACTGGGGCTCTACAGTTGTGGGCCAAGATAACCCTGTCCTCTCTCTGAGTTGGATGTCCAGGAGTTTGCTACAATGACAGATGGCAACTAATATAGTCCTCCCAGTGCATGTGACAAATAGCTCCCTGGACCTCAGGTCAGCACACTACTGCCCAGCACAGAAGAGAGCACTAAACACTACAGATTCAGATGCTATCCCAGCACCTGATAGTTCAAATGATTTTATTATAATAATAAAATGTACAATCCTGTTCATTCAATCTTACCTTCAATATCATCAAAATATTTAATGTTTGTTATGTTGCTTTTTTTTCTTTTCTATTTCCAACTCAGCCTCCCCCCTGGTTGGGGCTGACACAGCATGTGATGTTGGAGACTGAATCACAGTCCCTAGGTTTGCAGGCACTTTTGACTGCTGAACTATCTCACCGGGACGTGCTATATGGTTTTCTTGTGCGAATGATCATATTAAATGCTTTCTGTGTCCTGTTTTATTATATAAAAATCTGAAGTTTAAAGGGCTCAAATTACTTGCAGAAATTGGAGAACCTACAGAGTAGAAGAATCAAGATTCATGCATTGGTGTGGTTTTCCTGGTCAGCATCCCACATCAAAAGAGATGCACTACAGATTAACTGCTCCCTGGGACTAATATTCTTATGGTATTCTAAAGCCTGAAAGTTTGTTCTGGTGCTTGCTCACGGAAGCAATAATTTGAAAAGTAACTGAATAATGACGTATTATTCAGCTATTGAAAGTCCAGCTCACAGCATATACAGATAGAAATCAGTGTTAGCTTTGTTATATATGTGAAGCCTAAGCTATGACTACTTTCACGGAGTTCTAGCACCTAAGAATTTACTTATTGGCTTCTCACTGTGTGCAAAGTACTGAACTAGTAGCTTCAGGGGGAGAATTATGTTTACATACAGCCATTGTTTTATAGAGCTCACAAAATAGAGCAGGAGGTGGGAGCTCAGATAAGCAAACACTCTATGCCCAAGGCAAGCCACAATTAAAACACTATCATAAAAGTGCTATAAAATTTACAAGAGTTCAAAGGGAGGGATGAGGACCGCTTCCATTTGTGGGAAAGCTTCCCAAAGGGTGTATATCACTGCCATGGGCCTGGTCAGTTTAGCAGGACAGCCTCACGCACAGCAACAAGGAACGGAGAGCCTTCAGAGAATAAGAAAAGGGAGGTGACATGGGAGGTGACGTGGGAGCTGACAGCACTCCCATAGACATGGTAAGTGAAAGGGCCCTGTCTGGGTGAAGAAAGTGAATGTGTGGAGAGGCATGCAAGACTAGAAGAACATTTGAGAGACTGTGCTCAGCTCTGATGGCCAGGACAAATGTGGGCCTCATTTGCCAGGCAAACAATGAAGCAGGGAAAAATTGAATGGGAGAAAAAAACATGGCTGGGAAGTATAGATTTTATTTTATTTTAATTTGTAGTACTAGGGATTGAACTCAGGACCTTGTACCTGGCAGGCAAGCATTTATTCCACTGAGCTATCTCCCTGGCCCCAAGACAACAGTTTTTTAATGCTCCTTTTGAAATAAACTGATTCTAAGACTTCCTTAGTTGTATAGCAGAATTCAAAATCGTGTCCATACAAAATGCTTTCTAAGTAGGCCCTGGCCTTTCTCCTGTTACTTTTTCTTCCCAGGCACTTTTCTATTCTCTTGCATTTTTTCAGCTAGAAATGAAATTTCTGCCTCCATTTCCTCCTGTCTCACCATTTTAACACTTTCAGTGCATCTTAAAGAACAGGGAAGAAGCAGAAAGCCTAAATGAGGTCATTTCAGCAACTTGGGGATTCAGCTGCAGAGTTTTGTTATCTTAAAGGAAGCAGAAAACATGTGGATGTATAAATAGAGGTGTGGAACACAAGTTCACAGAAATCCATTCTCTCACTGTATAAGGATGAGCTCACAGTTAGAAGGCAGGGCTCAGCTGGAGGCCTTAAGGAGGCAATGCAAAACTGGTTGCACTCAGGACAACACAAACAACACAGGTCTTTCTGTCACTTGCGGGGAGCCAGATGATGAACTTCAGCCTCTAGATCAAGTGAGCAAGCCATGTCTTACAGACTGAGATGGCAAACATGGCAGAAGACACTAAACTGGGTCAACAAGGACACTCTAGAGAATCACCTAAAGCAGCTGATTTTTTTCAAATATTGTATGTGTAAACTTCAGATCAGTCATTTTCAAGAGGAAAGTGTTCTCAAATGGCATCTGTGCCAAACTCCTAAAGCCAGTCATATAAGGAATCATGTAAGGAGAACTATGGGACTGAATTCAAGCCAGCGATGTATATCTCGCCCCTGCCACACCTTGCCTTCCTTTCCAGACCCTCTGTGATGTGCTGTCTTCTGATCACATGAAATAATAAAAGTGAGAGAAAACTGGCCTACCACAGGGAAGCAGATTATTCTACCACTTGGGGTGATGATACTTATGTATTTTATTTTATTTTTTCATATTTTAGGACAGGGTCTACAGGGTCTTCAGGGTCTACGAGGTCTCACTATTAGATCAGATTCATAGTGATCCTCCTGTTTTCAGCCTCCCAAGTGCTAGGATTACAGGCATGTGCCACTACACCCAGTCTCAATTGCCTCAGACGTAGGGCTGGCACAGCAGGCCCTGGGATTGAACCCCTGGCTCCTGTGTCTGCCTAAGCAGGTGCTTTAATCCGTTGAGCTATTTGGCTGGCCCTGTATTTTAGATGGTTTGTCTGATCTGATGGACTGAACAAATGTGGTAGTGTCCCTGCATCAGCCTAGTTAGTAAGTGACTATTGTCTTCCAAGTGAGTGTCTGATGAAGGCTAAGTTAGAACCAAGTGGTATGACTTTAGTGGTATGATTCTCCAGGAGAATCAAAACCCTCTAGCACAACTTGAGATTCTCGGGGGCCTAAACAAAACACTTCTCTGGGCCACCTATACTTTTATTTGGTTTTCAAACAAGGGAAGGGAACACTGAAGCAAGCATGGGAATCTGAGCAGGACTTCGCACTTCTGTTCAAGGACTTCTCCAAATGATGCATTATGTCAGCAGGAGAACTGCTAGCTCCGGGAAGGCCCTCACTGCAGAACTGACATGTCTGAGACTCCAGGCTTTGTCTAGTTAATGGCGTTGGGACCAAGAGTTCTCAGCTGTGGTTTCTGCTTGTCCTTTGGGGTGTCAAGGCTTCACAGGCTGTAGCTAGCACCAATGACTCACAGAGTTTCACTGTGTCTGCCCCCCATTTCCAGACAAAGGGCCTAGGCCTCGGACAAACTCCTGAGTAAACATGGAAAGCCATTTGGCTCAAATTAAATCCTGTTCAGGATGGTCTTCATCACTGGTCAGTCTGCTGTTCAGTGTCCACTTACAGACCAAACCAGAGACAAGCTACAGCCAGTTTAGAGTGGTTTCGCCTATACTGCCAAATTGCCCATTAAGCTTTCTCTTTCTTGCAAGGGTGTTCTTTGGAGAGGAAAGGAATAAAATCATTTGTATCACACCTGAATATTTACTTTAAGGAAACTATAAGGATCAGTAAAAGAGAATATCATAAAGTGAATGAGCAATTATTCTTATGTCAGATTAAAACATATCTTAATTGGCAGCTTAAGTGTTCTAGGTCCTATATAAAAATAAAACCATCCTGCATTGTAAGGGTGATTTTCTTAGTTGAACAGGTATGTGGTGCCTTCTTACATTAGAAATATTTGCAGCAGATTTTCACTGTACCTAGTAATTGTGTCTAGTCCTTACTCTTCCATGTTTTTCTTGCTGAAAGATATTGCTGAAGCATTGTACAAGTGTACAAATATTCAAATACTTATATTTATATTGGCTTGAAGATCCTATAAATCATCATGGGGAAAAGATGTATCAAAATAAATGGATGTCACTTCAGAAACATATGTAAGTCCATTTCAGTTAAATAAATTGTTTAAGGCAAAAAGAAAAGCAAAAAAATACATTAGTTGATAGAGCCATTGGCATTTTTAAAGACCATGTTTATCACAGACATTCACTGTGTGAGACATTCAACCTTTGAAAGAAAGTTCACTACTGAAGAAAGTAATTCCAGTGGGACTGGCAGTGTTTGCCCTATGGCATCTTCCCTAGCACAAATGATGAGCGACCAGTTCCTGTTCAATCCTCAACCCAGGAGTTGGCCTTCTACAAAAAGATCTGTGAGAGGAGAGAAGATATTAAACCTTTCATCAATAATCAGAGGGACCATACCATGTGCATGTACCGTATATCATATGAACTGACATGTGAACTAAAAATAATAATATAATGAAAATGAGGAAGGGAGATTTAGAGACGGGGGGGAGGGAAAGTAGATTAAAAGGAAATCAAGGTACATCATACACACACACACACACACACACACACTCCCTAACATGAATGCAACTTTCATGTACGGAAAATGTGTACTGGTAAATTTTTTTTAAAGTGTTATGAAATAAAACTTTTGATACCAAAAAAAAAAAAAAAAAAAAAAGAATCTGGGATGAAAATTGTGAGTGAATCAGAACGCAGAGGTAGAAAGCAAGGAAAGACAGAGACTTCAGTTGGTGGAAACACTGGACAGACAGAACCGGACGAAAGAATGAGTTTCACTGGGTGAGGCGTAGGCTTGCCTGGGGATTCTCAAGGCCCAGCCAGGCTCCCAGGCTTCATGAGGCCCACACCCACCATGCTCCTGCCCCCAGGGATGCATGCTCATGCAGCTCTACAGGAGACTTCATGACACACAGCTGGATGTAAGGATCTTGCTGTACCCCAGGAAGGAATGGCAGGGAGATGTTAAGAGGAAAAGCTGGGTCAGGCAGAGCTCCTCTCCCTCTTGAGTGAAGGAGAGGAACTGCTCAGGAGCAGGGAGTGTTTATGATCTAGAGGGCTTCCTAACTTTGGTCTCTCTACTGAGCAGTCAGTTAACAAGCTGCAGCAGCGTGCCTCAAACAGCTGCCATGTTCTCGGGCTGGCTTTGTCCTGCAAATGTCATTAGTTTCTAGCTTCAGCTGCTCCCAACAGCTAGAGACTAAAATTACCACAGACAGCACTTGAATGTTCAGGCTTTTACATGTGGTACTGAAGGTGACCGGGTGCTCAACTAAAACATGGAAAGAAAAGCAGGAAACTAGAGGTAGGGAAGAAAGAAAGCAGAAAGGAATACAGGCCTTGAAAGAGAAATCCTTAAGCGTCTCAAGACTTTGTTTATGAATAGGTATTTACCAACATTTGTGTCAAGCAAAAACCCTTGAATTTGAGATCCACAACTAAAAATGGTCAAGAGTAATTTCTTTTTAAATGTATTTGGTACAGGGTCTCACTATGAAGATCTAACCCATAGTGATCCTCCTGTTTTCAGCCTCCCTAGTGCTGGGATTACAGGCGTGAGCCACCACACCTGGACTCGGTGGCCAACTCAGTGCACTCAAGGGCAGGGCCAGTGCAGTATGAGGTACCCCGTCCTTGTGCTTGACTAAGAAGGTGCTTAGTCTGCTGAGCTATCTTCCAGCCCTGGTCAAGAGTAATTGCAGGTAAAGAATGAAAAAGGTAAATGTAAGTTATGTTAAAATTATTTTATAAGTAGCAGCTATATTTTGAGTATACATCATCATTCACTTTCAGATATGCAATATTCAAAATTCTTTGATCTTCAATTTCCTGAACTCACAGTTCAGAATTATTTTAATTTCCTATATCTTTTCATTAACAGAGAATAAGAGTCTTTCAGGTAAAAGACACTCGCTTGTTTTTTTTTTTTTTTTTAATAACTTGGTTGATGTTCAGAGAAAAAAAAAAACACAAAAGTAATTATTCATTGGATGTCTCAGTCAGTCCTCTTTTGCACTCAGTCTTTCCCCCAATTGGGAGCCATGGGCAAATTTACTTCAATGCTTTAGACTTAGCAGTGCAGTAGGGATACAGTATTTTCTCACACCCCAGTGTCATTGCTGGGATAAAGAAAATAATTTGTTTACAAAATGTGTGTTAGATTTTTGTTGGCCATTCTGTGACACCTCCTCCTGCTGCTCAAAATCTTGATGCCATCATGGAGAATTCATCTTGCGTCTTTGGACGCATCTTGCGTCTTGGTCTCATGAGTTGTGGAGAGAAGGTGTTCAATCTGTCTCAGCACAGTGGTTCTTGGCTAAACTGCAAGTAGAAATCACCATAATAACAGAGGCAGGGTTGAGAATGACAGTATTGTTTCCTTATAAAGTGATGCTGCAGAGAGGGTCTGGAGTTCTCAACCTCCTCTTCTTTTACATCTATTAGGCATCTTATCACCTCTTGCTATTAGAAGCTACCTTCTCCCTGGTTTGAATGACATTCAGCACCCTGAGAGACATAAGCAGATGGCAGCTAATCAGTGAATCAATAGCTGGTCATGAGACCAATCCCAAAACACTACAAGTGGCTAAAACAGAGACTTAGGTGCTGGGGAAATAGCTATGTAATGAGACCCTGCACAAATAAATAATTTCTTTAAAAAAAACAGAGATAGGCCAGGCATGGTAGCGCATGCCTGCAATCCCAGCATTTGGGAGGCTGAGGCAGGAGGATTGTTGTGAATTCAAGACCAGCCTGAGCTGCAAAGTGAGCTTAAGGCCAGCCTGAACTGCATAGTGAGACCCTGTCTCAAAAAGACTAAATAAATAAATAAAATAAAAAGAAAAGATCAATCAATCAACCAATCAGAGCTTTAGATAGAAAGAGAATCCAATACTGGAAATTATTTTTCCAAATGGCAATATTCTAATCACTAAAACAAAATGACAGAGTAGCAAGGCCATAAATTATGTCTGGTATATTGTCCTCATGTTCACATGCCTCAATATTTTTCTTTGCATTGGTATAGAAATTCAAAACTTTTAACATTTCTTTCTCTTTCTTTTCTTTTGTATTTTAGGGAAGGGTCTGCAAGATGTTCAGGATCTCAATACTAGATTGGATTCATAGTGATCTGCCTGTTTACAGCTTCCCAAGAGCTGGGATTATAGGCATGCGCCACCATGCCTGTCTCAGTTGCTATCTCAGAGCATCCTGAGGGTGGGGCTGGTGCAGCAGGCACAGGGATCGAACCCCTGGCCCCTGTGCCTGCTCTCAGGTGCTTTAATCCATGGAACTACATCACTGGCCTTTCTAACATTTCTTATTCTTAATAAAGAATGAACTGTGGCTTAGGAGATGAGAACAGTGCATTGGGAAGCTAATGTTTCCACTGGGGGTTACTCACCCCTTTGCCTCTGTGAAAGGAAAAATACTAAATAGAAGCCTCTCAGATGGTTTCCAAAGAGCTGTGGAGATAGCTCAATAGTCTTAGGCACCTGACTGGCAAGCACATGGACTAGATTCGAGCTCTGGCACCACTGTGACGCACAGTGCTGGCCACTGACACCGGGCGTGGTAGCGCACATCTGTAATCCCAGTGCTGGTGAGGCTAAAAACTGGAAGATTGCTACAAGCTTCACAGTGAAACCCTATACCAAATAATATGGTTTCCAGTGATTTGTACATCTCAGTCTTTATGTTATTGTGTAATTCTCTCTCCTTATGTGTGAGCTAGACACAATGACTCTTGTTTTACCAGAACACAGCAAAAGTGATGGGAAATCACTTCTGAGAAAAACTGCAGGGGCCTATGGCTGAGCCTTGATTGGGCGTCAGGCACCCATGAGGAACCCAGCTGCCTCATTGCTAGTTGTCATGAACAGAGGTGGGTTCGCCAAGGCCCCTAAGCTCCACCAGCATCTGAGGCCTGCCAGCAAGCATGCTTACATCTTGGAAATGAATCATCCTCCTGCCTTGATCCCACCTTCAGAGGGACCACAGTGAAGTCTGACTGTGGAGCTCCTTGACTGCAGCCTTGGATGGTTCTTGAAGCTGATGGGCTAAGCTGAGCAATGTATGGATTGCTGCCCTGCAGAAGTGGTAAGACAGTAAAGACACATGTTTTTTGGAAAAAGTCCACTTAGTCCACCAATGATATGAGTGTCAGAAACACTACTGCTAATTATGTACTTCAAAGTTGCATTTTTTCATATGTCTGTATCTCAATCCACTTTGCTGGCTATAATTTAAGCTAGAGAAGTGCCAGACCTCAATCAGAATATTTTAATAGAATGGAGTGGAACAGAATGTAATAATCAGAACTCATAAATGCTAAAGAGTTTTACCAACATTTATTTCTTATGTATTTTTCACATACTTTGAAAATATATGATGTAAATTACATTACTAGGCGTTGGCCAAAGCATGTTTTGAGAAACACAACCTGATAGGTTCTGGCCCTAGTGTGAATTGCTGAAATATTATGGTGGACATCTACCATGGTTGGAGCCCTTAAGACAACAGCTTGTCTTCTGAATGAGCACCTCCACCTTCTTCTCCAACCCAGTCCTAGATACAGTTTCCTCTCACCTTTCCCATGTACACAGGGGAGATCCCAATCAGCTCCTTAGGTGTCATTGAACCTGCCTCTCCAACTCCACTCCTAGCAAAAGTCCATCAGTGTCTCAGCCTTCCTGCCTCAGGTCAGATGATTTCCCCTTGTCCCTGCCCCCATCCTCCCTGGGATTCTCTTCAACTCTTAGGAGTTAATAGAGGCTTCTTTTATCTTTCCTATCTCTTTACTGCACCACCAGAAAAATCTAACATAATCCTTAATGGAAATTGTAAAGACTAAGAAAATCAATTGAACTCCTTCCTTCCTCTCTTGCCAAATTGAGCCAAGCTTTAAGGTTTGGCTCATGCCTGGCCCTTTGCTAAAGCCTCCCTTCACTATTGCAGTTCACTGGTTTTCTTTAGCTCCTCTGAGAATAAAAGACCTGCAAGGACCCAGGGTGGATAGTGCACTGCCTTGCAATAAATCATGAATAAGAATCTGAATTGTTATTTATGACTGAGCAGGATCAGGTGTTTCTCCTGAAAGAAATGGAAGAGTCTTGGAGGGAGTGGGGATTGAGAGAGAAAGAGAGAGAGAGAGAGAGAGAGAGAGAGAGAGAGAGAGAGAGAGAGAGAGAGTTCCTCACTGTGTGTACCCCATAGAATATACTGTGGCAGAGCAAAGCATGCAGAAAGGCACTGGGTCATTTTGGTGACAAGCATGTTGGGAAAGTAGCACAGCAGTGTGGCATGGCACTGTAGCTGACTCATAGCAGGCTGAGCCTTGATCCCCAAAGATATACTGCCCAATTCTTGAAAGCTGAAGATGTTACTTTATACAGAAACAAGCTCTTCATGTAGATAGTTAAGAATTTTGGGATTGGGAGATTTTCCTGCATTACCAAAGTGGGTCCTACATGCTCTGATTAGAGGTAGGCAGAGGGAATGTGAGATGTGCAGAGCAGGAGGCGATGCTGCCACAGGGTAGAGATGTGGTCACAAACCAAGATGTTCTAGAAGCTGCCAGAACCTGGGAAGTGATTCTTTCTTAGAGCCTCTGGAGTCATGCAACTCTGCTCACACGTGAACTTCAGCCTAGTTTGACCATCAGCACTACAAATCTGGGAGATAGGAAATTCTGACTTTTTATGCAACCAAGTTTATGGTAATTCTTTACAGTAGTTACAAACAACTAATGTACACTGTTTAAACTTTGGCTTCCAAAATATTCAACATTGTATGATGATGTGTTATATGCTTCTTTTATATTCATCAACGATTTTTCTTTACTTCTTTTAGAAAAGCAACCTAACACACAGGAGCCCACTTTCTTTCCTGGGATTAGGTGGGTTGGCCTTTTGTAGAATAATATAGAATGCACTTAGTGGGCAGCCTTCTTGACAAGTATTCTTGATGGCCTCTGACTTTTTGTGTCTATACAAATTGTGATACTAGTGGCAATGCCACTCTTAATTGTTTTCCTAGAAGCCATAGTTTGAGACCAGGATTCTTTCTCAGTAACTGAGTAGGGATTGCTTAGTTAGGGGAACTCTAGGCCAGCCATGGTCTCAGCCAGAAATTAATAGTTGTTGGTTTCTATGGAAAGCCTTTGTAGCACAAAGTTAATTCCATCTTGAAACAAGAGGCTTCTATACACAGTCTACACTGCAGAGCCTGGGGGGTAGAGGTGGATGTGGGAATGAAGAATTGGGGTGGGCTGGGGATTAGGGTGAGGATTAGGACCTCCCAACCACACAATAACTGGTTCCAGAGGTTTCTTATAAATATAATGAAAGAAAACCACATATGACAAGCATTTTATAATTAACAATATTGTTCATATTAACAATCAATGTATGATGATTAACCACTAGAATGCTTTGTCAGGACAAATTTAGATTAATTCTAATGGAGTCACCAAATGGCAGTGAACAAGGATGGCTTACAGCCCTGAGTTTGAATTCTAGGCTCCCTTCGCCTGTGGCACAGCATGGCAGCTTGGAAAATCCATCAAGTTGCCAAACCAGGCATGACTCAGTAGAGTTACAGTCTGATTTTACTCTACTTAGCTCAGAGAATACTGTCAGAAAGCCACTATGTAAGGGTAGAAGGGACTTTGTCTCCTTCTAGGCCCTGGGAATGACCTTTCCATAGGAGTAAAGTCTATAAGCCAAGGAGGGGATTCCTCCAAGTGGTTTGCCCATGGAAGTCCTTCTTTGAGTCAGGAATGAAGGCATGATCCAACATAACCTGCATGAAAATGGGACTGATTTCTTTGCTCTTTAAAGCAGTGTATTCAAAGAGGAGTGAGTTTCAGCTTTCAGAGGGAAAGCATGTGACCTTTAAAAATTGGATTGATTATTTAAATCTAATACTTCTGAGAAAGACTGAGAATCTCAGAAAATGCCTGGTGTGATTCCCCAATGTGCCCCAAACCTGAGAAACTGCTGCTGCATTTGCTGACATCATCTGGGAACGGAGACCCAGACAGTGAAAAATGGAAGCTGTATGGCCACAGAACAGCTGGCTACAGAATTGCTGGCCATGCACGCCCAAAGTCCAATGACCCCAGCATGCAATACCCAGATTCTTGAATTCTCAAGTACACATCTGGAACCCAATTGCTCTGCAGGCTGAGGATAGGGTGAACAATTTAGAGAGATGGCCTCAAATGGAGGCAGGGAGGGGAGGGCTGGGGATGTAGCCCTGGGGTAGAGCTCCCCTGGCCTCACTCTGTAGCACAGTAAATGAAAGACCAAGTGCCAGAAACGGACAAGAAGTGAAAGAGGGACAGACAGTGACTAGATTAGCATTGTGGACACGTACTCTTTTTCGAAGAATATTTTAAGAAAACACAACTCGTTCTCACCATTATTTCCCAAATGAAAGGCATTGAGATACCAAAAAGAAGAAAGCGTATAATGCAAGAAAAGATACCTCTTAAGTTCAGTGGATTTATTTGTGGCAAAACTCATTGCATTATGCTTAGTTTTTCGTTTTGCCTTAAATCAATATTCAGAGAGTACTGACAGCCACTGTTTAGGATCTTTTAGGCTCTGTCTTCATATCCATCTCACAAACTTTGAAAGGAATTGGGGTCTTCTGGCACATTTTAAATAAAACACAAACTAAACTCCCATTCCAAATATTCACTATCAAAAGTCAAGGAAACTTTTCAATCAAACATTTCAAATTCCTGTGTTTTGGATTTCCTCAGCAATTTCTAATTATGACGTTGCTAGGGAAAACATTATAACCTATGAGCTAATGAAGGGTTGTAAAATAACTGTGTTTGTTTCATTGCACAATTTTAGAAATAAAGATAAATACCATGTTTGTGCAACATTTATGAAGGGCCTTACCCTAGTTCCGGTGCTGCCCTGAAATATAAGGATATGTACATGCATTTTTTTCCCTAGTTTTTCAAGATAAGTTATTATTTACCTGTCATAGAAGTAGCCCTTTTTATGGCATGATGCTAGAAGTTTTTTTGTTTATTGATGTGTTTTATTTATTTATCTAGAGATAGGCTATACAGTTGTTATGCCTTGTGTCTACTTGTCCCTCCAAAAGCCTAATGCAGTCATGGAGGGGACTTCTAGAGTTTGATATTAACTCATGATCCACTGGGATTATGGGTTTTAGTAGTACTGGGATTATGAGCATGAGTATTACACCCAGTCTGATGCCTACAGCCTGAATGCAAGTTACGGGGCACAGACTTGCTCTCTGTTGTTATTGTTGCTGCTACTCCTCCATTTTCCACTCTCCATTTTGCTGTCACCAAGAACTGTTGCCCTCTATTATGTTCCAGTCTGCCTTGGAGCCAGCTGCACGTGTATTAAAACCTCCAGTAACTGTGAACTAAATAAACCTTTCTTCCTTCATTTTGAGTGTCAGGTATTTGTCCCAGCAACAAGAGAAGAGAACTGAGTCAACAGTTCAGGCTGGCCTTGAGTTCACCTTGTCACTCACTATGTAAACATCCTTCTGCTTCAGCTCCTGAGTGCTGATATTACAGTTGTGCACCACCACGCCTAGCTTAGAAGTCTTGGTAACACACACATTGCCAGCCACCATCTCACCAATTCTTCTCCCTTTGCAGTTGACCCATGTGTACCTTCAGCTACTGGAAACCACTGTTTTCCATCTCTAAAGTACTTTGTCTTTTCTTAAATACAGCTTCATAATTGGAATTTATAATTATTTACACAATAATATTCGAGTTTTCATATTAGTAGAATCATTCATCTATCAATTGAATCAGGACTTTTGGCCTGCCTTCCACTGAAAATCCCTGGCTTGCTTTTCCATTTACTGGATGAGGCTCACTTGGGTAAACCTGAGAAAGTGAAGAGGTGGTAAATAAAAGATACATTATTTATTAAATGGATGATAAATTATGTCAATGCCAAGTTTTCTTTCCTTCCTCTTGAACAGTTGTACGGACGTCTGTATCTGAATCTCAGGGTCATTTATGTTTGCCTTTGTAAGAAATTTCCCAACTGCTTTCCGAAATGACTGTATCATTTTGCGCTCTCAGCCAGCAGTGTAGGAACGTTACGGTTGGTCTGTATCTCTGCCACCACAGGGTAAAGTTGATAACTTGTCCTTGAAATGTGTGCGTGCCTGTGTCTAGGTGTTGGTGCGGAGAGAGGAGAGAGGAGAGGGGAGGGGAGGGAATTTAAATACTTCCTTGTAGCTGGTATACAATATTCAGTCAGGACAACTTAAAGGAGGAAAGGTTTTGGTTCACAGTTGCAGAGGGACACGGAGGAGGTAAGCTGCTCAGGCCAAGGCAGCCAAGAAACAGAACGAGAACAGAGGAGGCACGCAGGGACTCACCCAAGGACCACCCCTTCCCTCCAGGCCCCTCCTACCAACAGCATACACAGCCCCTCCCCCTGGGTGAATCCCCCAACTGGGACAGTAGGCAGACTCCTCCCACGATATGTAATCTTTGAATGTATTTGTATTCAACTTAGCATAATGCTTTTGAGCTTCAGATGTGTTGCAAAACATACTAGTGTCTGTTCCCTTTATATGACAGAATACCATCCTATTACGAAGCTATATAATATTTGTTTATCCAATCTTCTGTTGGTGGGTATTTGATGCTTTCCCACCTTTTGGTTATTGTGAATAATGTCAAAATAAACCTTTCTGTCTAAGTTTTTGCTTGAATTTCTGTTTTCAATTGTGGTTATAATAAATTGTTAAATCATATGATAATTGTTTAACTTTTTTTTGTGGTATTAGGGATTGAATCCAGAGCTTCGTAATCCAGATTGAATCCAGAGCTTTGAGTTATGTGTCCCCAGCATGTTTTTTTTTTTTTTTTTTTTTTTAATATTGAGACTGGTTCTAACTAAATTACAAGTTGTCCAGACTAGTCTAAAATTTGTATTTTTCTGGTCTTGGACTCCCAAAGTGATGGGATTACAGATGTGAGCCCCTAAACTGAGCCTTTGTTTGAGTCTTTGGAGTACTTCAAAGATGTTTTCTGTAACATACGAAGCAACTTGCCTTATCAGCACTGTATGACGCCTTCAGTCTTCTTACATGTTCAACAACCATTGTTATTTTATGTTTTTTAGTTAAATTGAATTATTAGTATCATAGCCATGCCAGTGTTTTTTTTCCCCAGATGCCCGATAAATGAAGATATATGTTAATGTGCTTCTTGGTCGTTTGTACATTTTCATTGGAGATTTTAGGTCTTTTGCCTAGAAATAATGTAAGGTTCCTTAAAAGCACAAATGGAAAATTTCTTTCAGAGCTGGAAAATTTTATTCAATGGAAATGAATACCACTGAGAGAGAAGGACAGAGAGCCATATAAATACCCAAGGCATGATTTCAGGAGTTATAATTTCCCAGCATTGGATAACTGCCTGCATTTGAAAGATATGTTCTAAGAAATTGGAAGAATTAAGACTCTAGAAGGAATACTTGAAAAGAGGGAAAGAAAAAGACTGAAGGAAAAGTGCAGTTGATATGGATCTGTGCTATATCTTCCAGATTCAACTTGAACTGGAGCAGGTGGACAAGACGTATTTAACCACAACGGATAGATATGAGGGCTTAGAAGTCAATGGTTTGATAGGTTTTCATTTCAGAGCATCCAAAATACAAACTCCAGAGGCATGTGATAGAAAGCAAATGTTGGTATTCAAACATAAAATAAAAATAAGAAGAAAGAAACTTAATCTAGCAAGAAGTATATAGAAAGGAAGGGACCTGCTTGGGAAAGAGCAGGAGCTACTAGAGACCAACTGAAGAGTAGCTGAGATAAAAGAAGAGAAACAGCAGAGAATGGGAGTAAGGCATGAAGGACCAAGCCAGGACTGCAACAGCATTGCAAAGAAAGCAGTACAAGTGATCTGGTGTCTCCAGAGGCAAAGGAGACAGAGCCTGGGGACACTTGGCAGAAGGCATTGCTAGCTTCTAAGCCCCACAGATGTCTTCAGAATATTAATAGCCTGTGCAAAGAATCTGTTGAACATGATTCTCTTTTATAGATCTTTGGCGTTTTAACCTGGCTATTAATTTGTACATATAACAATTAACTATATAAGAACTTATAAGTAAGTGAATCTGATGCTGGACAAAAAGAATAGTAGGTTGGAGGAAAGAAGGAACTGAGATGTGTTATTTACATGCATTAATTCCCCAAAATAAATGAGATTCTTATGCACTGCAAACATGTACTAATAAAAAAAATTAAAAAGAGTAATAAAAGAGATTCTTTAGATCCAAGTGTGAGAAGGAGGCAGGCTTTCAGACCTAGGAAATTTTTTAGCAAGAGGCCATGAAGGAAAGAAAATATCTGCTGTCTTAAGAGTCAGAAGTATCAGGGATGAGGAGATGGCTCAGTGGAATAAGTGCTTCCCTGGCAAGCACAAGGGCCTGAGTCCAATTCCCAGTTATGCCAAAAAAAAAAAAAAAAAAAAAAAAAAAAAAAAAAAAAAAGAGTCAGAAATGAGACAGATTCCCACTCTGATACAGCCCGGGGTAGGGAAGAGGTAATCAGAGAAAGGACTGGGACTGTGCTTTCCCACAAGAAGTGGAAACAAAGGGATTTTTATTATGTTTGACCAAAGAGAGGTGAAATAATAAGAAATTAGCAATAGTGTCTCAAGCTGCCTTTTCTGGACACTCCTGCAATCTCAAGAAAGCAGCAATGCTTCAAAAGAGATGTTCGGAGAGAAGACCCATGCAGAGTTACATTTTACCTCTAAATCCAGGTGATGCATGGTGCCAGTGAGATACTTTCCCCCTGTAGATTTGTAGTTATAAATCATAAGACTCCAGGCAGTTATCCCTGACTGACCAGCCTTCTAATGAGACTAAACGAAAAAGTCTGTCAGTCTCTGCTGTGTCACTTGGAAAGCACTGGGGTTCTGGCTAACCCTGAGCAGAGTGAGGAATTTATGAGGATGACTTTGGGCTTAGGAAATTTGAATTTAGGGCTTCTAGCTCATCAAAAGGCCAATTGGGTCTGGGTCTTAATATCTCTCTGAGTCAGACATTCACAAAGTACATTGTAGGCTTGAACTCTCCTCCAGACTGGATGATCTGCTGAGATTTATTCTCAAAAGTAAAGGTCTGTCTTTAGGGTGAGCCCCATTGTGTTAGAGTCCTCTTATTCACTTCATGTCAATATGACTGCATACTGCCTTGGTTGTTCCTCTGAGATTATAAGAGCAAAGCAACTCGACATCACAGATGGGGAAGGGTAGAGCAGATGAATTTGACTGTTTCAGAGCGTAGCCTTGGCTTTAATTAATGCACTACCCTGTCTTGAATCCTTCTACCAGTATGCTCTATACTGCCCACAGGGTCTCCAGAAGAACCAAAGGTTGCAGTGTTTCATGTGGTCCCATTTGTGTGGGCAGGATTTCCTCGACAAATGCTTTTGATCACCTCACCAGGGAGCAAGCCACACCTCTGCCGGTCATGTACTATAGTTAAGGCTGACTGAGAAAATGCAAAACACAGACAAATTGTATTTTTTTAAAAATATTTCTTTATTTTTGTATTTGCTACAGGGTCTTACTATGCAGCTCGAGCTCCTAGTGATCCTGTTATCTCAGCCTTCCCAGAGGTGGGATTACAAGTATGCACCATGACCAGTTTTGGTGGCCAGAATAACTTGCCCAGGGCCAGCACAGTATGTGGTGCCAGGGATTGCAACCTGGTCCTTATGCTTGCCAGGCAGGCACTTAGACCACCAAGCTATCTCTCCAGCCCAATAGAGTCAAATTGTGGCATAGAAAGCAGGAAAGTTTCTTGTACACTCTTAATAGTTCCTTTTGAGCATAAGAAAAAGCATTAGAATTATAATTAACATACTTGGTCTCTCCAACCCCTTCTTCCTCTTTCCTAAAAAGATAAAGGAACTTACTTAAAGGCCAATTTGGGGGAAATACATGGGTGCCCTTCAGCCCACCAGGCTTTTTCCCCTCTACTTTGATAGTGCAGATCCAGGGTCTACCCTGAGGCTAAATCCCTAAACACACACATACATATGTTCGTGTGTGTGCATGTGTGTGTGTGTGTGTGTGTGCATGCGTGTGTCTTACTACATCACTAAGATACCCAAGTTGGGCTCAAATTTGCCCCTCGCTTGTCTTGAACTTCCAGAGCTCTGGTGAGGCAGCACCCCAAGCAGAAGGCTGGGCAGCTGGACATGACCTGGCCATTGTGATCACCTGTGAAGCCCAGAGGCTGAGCAATGGCACCTAATACCAATCAGAGAATGGAATTGGCAATTCTTCTGGCACAGGGACTCCACAAGATAAGTGGGGCCCTGCATGTAATGACAGTTTCTAGTATGAAATCAAGCAGGCTTTTTTTTTTTTTTTTGCCAGCTCAGCCCACTCTGAAGGCAGGGCTGGCACAGCATGTGGTTCTGGGGATCAAACAGCAATCCTCTGTGCCCATCAGAGCTTGCCTAAGCAGGTGCTTTAGACCACTGAGCTATCTCTCTGGCCCAAGCAGGTTTTTGATAGGATGACTGAGAGCTGATTTCAGAAAGCAGATGTAAGATGTGGTGGGCAGCAGGCTGCTCATCCTCCTGCTCCACCTGGCCCCCACACTCTCCACAGGGCACTTTTTCCTCTTGAACCCCCATCCCTGTGCTGCCTAAGCAGACACTTTAGTCCCTGAGCTACCAGGCCAGCCCAGTCTTCCAGACTGTTAATCTTAGACATATTCATGTACTTGCAATTTTCATAGCTGCAGATTTGATTTATGTTTTGTAATTTGTTCCTATTCTATCTAAAAGACACCACAGAGGCCCCCAAGCCGAATAAGAAAGAGGTTGTACTTCATTTTGGTAAGGCTTTCAGAGGCACGGACATCTGGTCCTTGAAGCCCAGAGTGTGCAAATAATCAATTTATTCATTTACAATCTGATCGGCTGACACAAGGGGCAAAGTGGCTTCTGCCAGCTGCACTCCCTGTGGCCCTAGACTTTCACACAGATACTCTCTTTGTGCATCTCTCAACTTGGAAATCACTATTGTTCTCCTGAAGGGTACAGTCTCATTGCTGCTTCACTCCTCTTAAAATAGAAAGAGAATCCAATTAGACAAGGTCAGCCAAGTACTATAATCAATCAGAATTCCTCTTACAAGGTCTAAAACGTAAACATTTGACATTGTGCCAAGCCAGAATCAGTTGTGCGTCACAATAGCAGATTTAATGCTGGAAGGTTTGACTAAAGAAAAACATAATAAAGTAATAAATATAGCCATCTCCTTGCTTTATTCATCAACAAACTGGTTGGGGGAAGTGGAACAGCTGTCAGCTATGTATTTCTTCTCTCTCTCTCTCTCTCTCTCTCTCTCTCTCTCTCTCTCTCTCTCTCTCTCTCTCTCTCTCCTTCTGAACCGGGGATTGAACTCAGGCCTTTGCGCTTGCCAGGCAAGTGCTTATTCTACTAAGCCATCTCCCCCGCCCCCGCCCCCCTTTTTGGTTGATTGTATGCTTTAGGTCTTTTGAGACAAGGTAGTCAGGCTGGCCTCAACATTCCAGTGATTCTCCTGCCTCAGCCTCCTGAGTGCTGAGATCATAGGTGTTAACTACCAGACACACCCTATATGTCACTTTGGTCAGTGTTTAGGTGTATTTGTTTTTGGTCATAACTAAAAGAGACTCTGGGATATTGCCTCTTCCTTTTATCTAAAGTCTTCTTCCTTTCCCTTCTCTTAAACTCATCTTTCTTTATAAGCATTTGATTGCCCATCTTGGATCTGCTGGCTACAGTGACAGTATAATGGACTGTCAAATTGATATGCTGAATATGAAAGTAGAAATGGATGTGAGCTTTGTAGGTGAAACTGGACACTTATTTTTGATGTTTCTTCAATGGCCTCACTGTCTTTATGGCTTACTGCATGAACATCATTCATGGTTAATTATCCTTTCAAATATAAGGTCTAAGTCAAATCCTTCTAGTTTAAAATGATGTAAAGCATTTAAACTTAAGAAAACAAAACATAAAGAAGTCATTAAGGAACCAAGGACTGAGAACTACCAGTCTGTGGACATCTTCTGGTCCTCTGCTTGAGTCTTTTCTCTGTCTCTGCCCACAAAGAATGGAACTCATGAGAAACCGCAGGGTGCCAACTCCTGGCCTCCTGCTAAGGCTTCCTTAGATGTCTCACATGCACTGGCCATGTGGTGTGCAGTTCTCCCAGTCACTGTGCAAGATGCTAGCATTTTTATTATTCGCTGACTTCAGTTTCCCACAGCTGCTCTAGGAATGGGCGTGGTGCGGGCAAGCACAGCTACCCATCTTTCCAAATTGCAAGACAGGACAACCACACACACTGCAGAAACCCACCCCTGCCTACCCCTACCCCTTGTGACATGGTGGCAATAGAGTTCCTACTGGAACATGAGGTGACCCAAGGTGCTGCCTGCATAGGTTCCTGAGTTGAGAAAATCCTAGTACCTGCTCTGGTCATATCCCATCAGCAGAGTTGCGCCGGCAGGCAGGGACCTTCAGCAGTCTGGGATAGGAAAATGAAAAACTATATTAGAAAAGCAATTTCTGCTGTTGCATGCTTCTATCTACTAGCTGAGCTACATGTCTTTAAGAAACATTTGTAGTTCTGGCCACATTAAATGTAGGCTAATTTGAAAAAAAAAAAAACAAACCTGGAATAATAGTGCTAAAAATGACGTCATTCTTGTGCCCTCAGGACACACTGTTCTCCTTCAGAAAGAAAGTAAATGTTACAATTCCCCAGACTGAGATGAGTGCTCTGAGCATGCTGATGTGGCACTGAGTTTTAAAAATAGCCTGTTTCGATCCCTGGGATAATGCAGTCAGTCTCATCAAAGCATTTTTCAAATTCCAGATCCTCCTATCACCTGCTTTTCACTGGCTTTCTAACCTGTTTTCCACACTAATTTTTAAGGGATATTTGCTCTGTGAAACCTAAGAATGTCCCAAATCTAAATCTAAGTTCTGTACTTTCTTCCAAGATGGGAGTATTTTGGCTTTTCTTGGCATAGATTCTTGACCAGAGGCTCTACTAGGCTGTACCCCAAGAGAAGAGTGAAGCCCAGCTGCTAGCTCATTCCCCACCCCTCCCCACCCCCACGCACTCTGTGGAATTCATCCCCTCAGAACTGCAAGGTTGAGCATGGGTGAGTGGGAGCTTGGCTTCTGGCCCTAAACCAGTGCCTTGGAGAGTGCGTCCCATGGCTCCTCTCTTGCACCAGGAGACATACAGAGGGAGGGTCACACTGCTTTCTTCTGGTGTTGTCTAATAGCAATATAAGAAATCCTGAAATGCAAAAATATAAATAAAACTCATCCACCTCACTGAGCATCACAGCACAATAGACTCTTTCCCTCTTCATTATTAATGAAGCCCAGAGAAAGTCTGGTGTTTCAACCCAGGAAGCACGGAGGACAGTGGTAGAGAACCACCTTTGCCTGCTGGACTAGAGCTTTCCCAGCTCCACGGCCAGCAGCCCAGTGTGGCCTATGGTTGAGGTGTGGGCTTGTCATGTCTGCGAGCAAGAGCCCTGGCTACCAGCCAAGCATGGAGAGACGAGAGGCAGGTCATGAACCATTAGGCACATTCTTTTTTTTTTTTTTTTTTTTTTTTTTTTTGGCTGGCTTCAGTACAGGTCTAACGAGGCTTGAGGATCTGGGGATTGAACCACAGCAACCTGAGCCTGACTGTTCTGTGTAAGCAATGGCTTAAACAATTAAGCTAATGGGCAGGCAGAATTCAGAGTGAGAATCACAAACAGATGTGTATGGAATGCAATCATTACAATCTTCCTCCTCCCAAATAGATGAGCATTTGCTAGAACACTGAAATAAAATGTTTTTGTCTTTGTCTTCTGCCCTGGCTTCTTTGTTTTTTAATATTTATATATATATTTTACAGAGTACTCAGACTGGTAGTGATCCTCTTGTTTTCAGCCTCCCCAGTGCTGGAATTATAGGAGTGCACCACCACACCCCACCTCGATCACCAGCATCCCCAAGGGTAGGGCTGGCACAGCAGGTGGTACTGTGGATCGAACCCTGGACCCTGCATTTGCCTAAGCAGGCACTGTCTTAATTACTCTTCTCTCATCTATCAGTCTTCTGGTCTGCACTCTGACCAAAATCTCCCCTACAGAACGGCCACAGCTGTTCCAGTGCCTCTCTGTATTAAGCACTCTTCTCTTGCTGCTGGGACAAACACCCGACACTCAACGTGAAGGGAGGAAAGGCTTATCTAGCTCACTGTTACTGGAGGTTTCAAGATGCTGGAGGAGAGGCGGGGGCATGGCAGTATCCAGGATTACCCTCTGTACATCTCTGAGAAAGCACAGGCCAGCCAGTTTAAGGGTTCATGTCTCTCTGGCTCTGCCCCTCGAGCCCCTCCCCTCAAGCCACTTGTTGCTTCTCCAGCTGCGTCTGTCCCATAATGTACATGAGGCTTTGGGGGGATAACTAGACAGTAACAGGCACTTATTCCACTGAGCAGTCTTTCCTGCTCTGTCTTTAGCTTCTGAATTCCTACCATTTGAATGTCAGCTCCAATCGCCAAACTCATTGTCTCTTTGCAAATGAAATAGGAAGAAAGAGCATGATGCGCATTTGGATTTGCTTCAGTTGAAGTATCTCGCTTTTCATTTTCCAGTCCCTGTCTCTAAATCAGACAGCAAATGAGTTTATCTAAGCTACTTAATTTAGAATGTCTACTATTAAATGAATGACATGTGAAGGATCAAGTCCACAGGAAGAGGTCTTGTTGCTGCCCAACCAGCTCATGTCATGCTTAGAGCTAGACTTGAAGCTGGAATCTCTACATAAAGCATAAGCATATGTTTTTGTGTGCAACTGTCTTGTCTGAATCACATCTTCCCCACCATAAGGGACCCCTCCCAGCTGTCCACAGAGCATCCTGTGTTCTCCCTGTCCTGAGAGTGCTTCATCCACATTTTGTGGTTCACACCTTTTCCTGAACAGCAAGGAATGAGATGACTTCTTATTGGGGTACAATCTAGCCCTAGAGAGGAGTTTAGTCTGAGTAAAGTGGTGAGGTGTTTACTTAACAATTCTTGTATATTTTTATTCATGATCCTGGTGTAAAAAATGCTGGTACCTTAACATACAGAGATGTGAGTAGGTCCCTATCAGAATCTCTCTCCCTTGTTTTCAGAGTTGACCTTGAGAAGACCATGTTTTAATTTCTCTTCTTTGAAAGTAAGATTGGACAAATCATTTTGGGCCAGGACAGTACAGGAACTACAGAAATTAAAATCTAAAACTAAATGATGCTATCTGTATGCCTATTAAAAACTGATACTTGCATATGCTTTAAAGGGAATCATTTGGGTAGCTTAGGATGCTATAAAGTGCAGCACAGAAAAGATGCATTTGAAGCAATTGGTTTTGTTTTCATTTTGTCTTTGACATTACTGAGTTTCTCATTGGAGGTCTGTCTGATGGCTTATACAGATGTTTAGTTCTACTTAAGGGAAGCTTAGCATAGTACTCTTAGCAGAGCTCTAGTGTCAGTGGACATTTATTGTCCACATGAAAGCCTGACAGTTGAATTAGGGTCATGTTGGCTGCATGGATGGAGGAAAACACTCTCTGTCTCTATGGTAGACCCAAGAATCTGTAGCTGCTTTTACTCACAGGGAACTACTTGTCCAGCATCTTCTTGCCTGCCAACCCATTTGGACATGAAAGTCTTTCCAGCCAGTCATTGTCTAGCTCATTTCAGTGTCACCATCTTCTAGAAAAGTCCTTCTTAGATCATAGAAGGCATGAAGGGTGTGGATGCTGGCACCAATCTACAATTTAGGATAAAATTGTCTTTAGAAATCATGTTGCTAAGATAGAAACAGTACAGATCAACTACAATGAGTTAGGATCAAAGAAATAGGCACAAAATAGAAATAAGTAGTACAAGCAGAAGAACCAGCACCAAAACATCTTGTTTACCATGTAATGGTTTTCCCTACCTCATACTCTTGCCAGAGACCTTGACCTTGTTAATTAGGGGTAAGAGTTGGGGTAATGTTTTTTCCTCTTCATCAAAAAGGGTTATAGGGCAGATAGCTTAGTGGCATAGGTGTCTGCCTGGCAAGCAAAAGGCTCTGAGTTTGATCCTTTATACAAAAAAGGGGGTGTGGGAGTCATAGTCAAATACCCTGTAGAAAAAGAAGGTTAACAAGAGAGAAACACTACAGATTCATTAAGGTATCCATGTACATGACAGCCATACAAAGTATAAAGCTCAATAAAAGGCCTAGATGATGGAAGCTTAAATACCCTCATTGGTGGAAGGGAAATGCAGAGGGCTTTAATCAAGTTTTGAATGGCAATAAATTGATTTTTAGAATGAATGAGCCTGGAGAATACTCACTGTCTGAAACAAAGTTCCTCTGGGATCTAAGTATGGTGTCTGGCTTTGAATCTCTCCTATGATAAAGTTTAATCATTTTCAGTTAGTAAAATTGTACAACATTTGTAAGCAATTGAGGTCCTGCATGGTGGATCCAATCCATGGGTAAAAAAGACAACTTCAGAGAAGCCAGTTCTTGTGTTGCTGTGGGAAATGGGGTCCCTCTCATTAAGGTTCCTAGTTTTTGGTATGAGCCAGAAAAATTGGACACACACATGACGGCAAGCCAAAAGCAGCAGAAATTTAATCAATGACACTGTGCTCAGGTTGAGTGGGCTCACAACAGTGATAAGAAAAATGCCACAAGTATTGAATGGGTCGTGTCTAAGATTTTTAAATGTTGTGCTAGTTCTAGGGCATGTCCCATAAGGTCTTCAAGAGCACTGATGACATAACTCACAGGGTGCTGAGTTATGTCAGCCATATTTATTCACATGTCCTTTCTCACAGTTCACTGCTATAACTGGATGCTAAGATGCAGTCCGTATGCATGAATAGTTAATAAACTCCAAGTGAGAAAGGTTACTATAGGTCATCACAACAGGTCTAGCATGTGTTCATACTGCTTTGGGTTTTCAGAATCTTCTAGGGTGTGTGTGGGGGGGTTCTTTGTTTTTCTTATCTTTACAACTGAGTAGTAAGCCTTAGGCAAAAGATCTGGAGATTGGTAATGGGGCACTGCCCAGGTACACATGAGTTGGAGACTGGTCCCATAGTCCAAATTGTACTGCCTATCTTACTTGTACTGTAGAAAAATGATCACAGGCCTGGGGAGATAGCTGCATGACCTAATCGCCTGCCTGGCAAGATCAAGGTCCCAGGTTTGATTCCTGGCACCACATGTCCATGGTGACTCTGAGGTACTAGGCATGCTATACCAACCCCAGACACACACCACATGCCTGTAATCCCAGCACTCGGGAGGCTGAGACAGGAAGATCACTAGGAGTTCTAACTGCATGTAGTAGAGAGATCATGTATCAACAATAGCAACAAAAGAGACAATTGCAACAGATGGAAAGATAGGGGTAGAAGAACAAGGTCAGATAGGCCTGGGATCAGAGACTACAGAAATCCCTCACTTATCGCAGAGGTTCTATTCAAAACACCACCCAAGATAAGTGAAAATCAGCAAAGTAGCAACCTTAATATTTATTTTAGTATTGACATATATTTTGAGGCTTTATAAACCCTTCCCACACTCTCATAAACCTTTCCCATACTTTTAAAAACTCTTCTAATGTTCTTAACCATTTTCTAAACTCTAAAACTTACATAATTTTAACAAGATATGTATACTGTATGGTATAGTATGTATTGATCCATTAAAGAGATACATACTGCAAACTGTATTTGATTTTGATTTAATATTCTTTTAACATGTTAGAATTAGCATTTAAATATATATATATATATATATATATATATATATACATATATACATATATCTGACTTGTAATGATCCACCTGTTTACAGCCTCCCAAGAGCTGGTATTACAGGCATGCACCACCACACCCAGTCTCAATTGCTGTCTCATTGCAACCTGGGAGTGGGGGCCAGCATGGCAGGCCAGGAAATCTCACCCCCAGCCCCTGCGCCTGCTTGCAGGTGCTTTAATCACTTGAGCTATTTTTATATATTTTAAAATATTTTAAAACAAAAATCATTAAAACCATAAATACTACACATACAAATATGTGTACAGTATTGTACACTACTGTACAATTCATGATATAGTGAAAAATCCACGATAAGCAATTTAGATTAATAGCTTTTTTAAAACCCACAAAGCAGTGAGTGTGCGAAAGTCGAGCCGCGAAATAATGAGGAGCCACTGGACTTCTGCTACTTGGTAGATCAAAGCGTCACATTTTGGAGGAGGATTTTCCAAGTGCCACCAAGAGCTTCCCAAATATTGGGGTCAGGTCTGGGCTGGAGAAACTTGACATCTATGGCTGCAGAGTGCTCTTTTATCAGCCCTTCCCCACCTTCCTCACTGCTATGCTGGGCCAAAGCAGTAATTTAGAACCAGACTCTGAGCTAAGCCTTCTAGTTTGAAGATTTCCAGACTTGTGACAGGATGTATAAGACTGAGATTGACATGGGGAGAAAAACTGATCTGGGGTGGATGACCTCCAGATGATACAGGGGAAACAACGATACCAATCTCCCAACATAAAAAGTAGCTGGAAGGAGTTCATGTTCTCTAAAACTGAAAATGAATTTTAGGAACAAACAGAGGTGATGAACAGAATATATTTATTGGGAGAAAGAAAGCTCCTGTCCAAGAGAGAGACAGGAGGGGAGGCCCAAAGGGATGATACCTGGGAAGATGTCTCTTCCAGGGACGTTTAAAGAGTAAAACCATGAGGTGAGGCAGGTCTAACGTGTGTAGAAGATGTGAGAACTTGCTTAGGTGGGCATGAGGTGAGACAAAACTATGGTCAACCAATGAGATTACAAGCACCATTGCTCAGGTGAAATGGATTAAATCCAGTATCAAATGGGGAATCGAGTCACATGGCAAGTGGGCACGAATACTGGACAGGGTCTCTTCCTGTTGGAGGTTGAGTTATTGACTCATTTGGGCTTTTTCATTGATATCTATTTAGGATATCAATCCCTAGTGCCCACCCCTAGGGAAGTACATAGCTGTATTTGTTTCCTCCCATAGGGAGTGTCTGTCTCTTCCAAGTTGCAAAGCCACCTTGTCTTCCATCTTGTCTCCTTGAGGACCTCACCCTGTCTGACTGCCTAGAATATTTCTCACTTTTTCAGCTGCCTACAAGATGTTCCTGAATTCTGAGGACCATACACTTGGCATCTAAGTGTGGGAGAACAAGCTCACTTGTGAGACTGAGACTTCCCATCTTTTGGGCTTTTAGAAGGTGCTAGAAACATGAGTTTTTCATGACTCATCTCTATTGCCTACAGACGAAATGAAATAAGTTTTAAATAGGATATTTTAAAGTAATAATGTGTGTACACAGCTTAGTCTGGTCGCCTCATGCCTCTAACTACAACTCACCAATTTTGATCTCTAGAGACATGAAAATCACCCTAAACCTGGGCTCTTTGAGTCATTCTGTTTCCAGGAAGGCAGGGAATTAGAGGGTTCAACTCCAGTGGTGCCATCACAGACCCACTACTTGGCCCTACATGCCACTGCAGAAAGGGATGGGCAGTCTTATCTCCATCAGATTCTTCTTTGGCTTACTGTTTCTCATGATCCCAACTTGCCCCTCACCACTGCCTCCTGCCGAGTGGTCTGGTATAAAACTTACTTATTAGTGTAGCAAGGGAGCAAAGATTCCCAATTTTCCTTGGCAGTGAAGAGATCATTGCTGGCTTAGTGGGTGTTTTTCTCCCTACCTCCTTTCTGCAGGGAGGTATTTCATATTGGCTCTGCTGCCTTTCTTCTGAAGATAAAAAGAAATTAAAGCGTTCAGAACAGGAATCCTGAAAGGGAGAGTGGAAAAGATAACTTTATATATGGAAGAATAAATCTAATAAACCAAGGATTAAAAAGGCAGGAGAAGGGACAGGAGGAAAAGGCTACAGGATTCAGTGTTATTCTAAAACCCCTTCTGCCACTCATTTTACCACCTTGAGATGTGGGGAAAGATTTTTTTGCAAAGCTTTTCTTGGATTTTTATTTCTACTATGATGACTTCTAAGATTTATTACATTTATAGTAGGCCATGGGTTTTGGCTTCTCTGTGTGCATTTGGCCCCAGTAAATATACCAAAGCAGAATGGAGTTGCCTGTGTGTATCGGTTATTTTTCTCTTATTTCTGGGACAAATACCCAACACCCAAAAGTAAGCAAGGAGACCCAGCACCAGAGACCTACCTGAGACAGCGCAGCTGACTCCACCACCCTCCTCGATCCTGCACACGCTGCCCAGCCTCAGAGACCGGCCTGAGTCAGCGGCCAACTCCAGCCTCCTGAATCTCGCCCCAAGCCCTCCCAGTGTGTGGGCATTTGCATGACTCACCAGGCTTCCCAGATCAGTGAGTGTGTGGTGAGTCTGAGGGAGAGCCTTTGGCTTCTTCCTGCATGCATTCCCAGATCCCTGCCCCCAACCCCTCCAAGCCAGTGACCTGCCTGGAACCTCAGGACCCAGTCACCAGCACCTCCCCGGATCCCCTTCCCTAAAGCCCACTGAGCGAGTGGGAATTTCCCCAACTCCCTGGGCATCAAAGTTCAGTGAGTGTAGAACTCCAGGCCTGCCCTGTGGGAAAGACATTTCCCAGGGATTCCCTGTCCCCTGTCCCCCACAGCCCGAGACCCAGCGCAGCTCCGCTGGTGAGGGCTCCAGGCCCGCTGTGCCAGAGAGACATTTCCCAGTGATCACCGGTCCCACCCCACAGCCCCAGACCCAGTGCAGGTCATCCTGGAATGAGAACTCCAAGCCTGTCATGCCAGAGGGACATTCTCAGCAATCCCTGGTCCCACCCTATGGCCCGAAACCCAGCGCAGCCTGGCCTGTGTGTGAGGGCTCCAGGCCCGCTGCACCACAGGGACCTTTCCCAGCCTTCTCGGATTCCGGCCTATAGACCCGGACTCAGCACAGGCTGGCTGACCCAGTACAGCCTACCTGGTGAATAAAATCATCCACTATCCTTTTGGGAGCCCTACAGACCTACCAAAGCCCAGGCTCGCCCACGCAGAGAGCGACCGCCTGACATAGGAGGGCTGACTCTGACAATTTTCCAGACCCTCGCCCCAAAGCCAGCCAAGACAGTGGGAATTTGCATTACTTGCTCTGCATCCCAGTTCGGTTTGTGCTCGCTTGACCAGGGAACCAACAGAGGGGAACCACAGGAACTGCAACAAAAAGGAACTGAACACAACATCTAGATCCAGGATAGGCATAACTGGATAATCTCAAACTTAATAGACTGGCACCTGAATTTCATAACAAGCTAAGGTTATAGCTGCACCAAAGCTCTACACCAAAGGTCAAAGGTCAGTGCTATACAAAATGACAAAGACAAGGGGAAAAATGCAATCCCAGACCCGAAGTCCACCAGTAAGGGCAGAGGACACTAGCGCAGCTGTAATGAATGAATTGATAGATACAGCAGCAAAGGAACAACAGAAGAAAGGTATAGAGGAAATCAGATGAGAACCAATTGCCTAAATTAAAAAAGAAGTATCTGAATACATAGCATCTGATATAAAGAATTAATTCCAGAAAAATTGGGTGGAAAAACAACGCTCACCCAGAACAAGTGCAGAGAGCACTATTCCAGCTGAAACGTATGAATTAACAGCATTTGAAGCAAAGGCACAACAGCAGAAAGGTCATGAGGAATTCAAAGCATAAATAGTTTTTGAAATCAAAAAAGAATTTTTTGAAAAAAAGAATTCTTTGAAATCACAGCATCTGAAATACAGAAACAAGTCCGGAAATATACAGAGGAAAACCAACTTTGAAGAAACACTGCAGAAAAAGAATTAATAACTACCTCTAAAAAAGACATGGATAAAAAAATTGAGATCAGAAATATGATGGATTCCTTGAATGAGCAATACAGAAAAGAAATAGAACGCATGAAACAGAGTCAAAGAGATATAGAAGAACTAAAAATAATCAATCACAGGAGTGAAAACGAAGACAGAGATTCAGATCTTGAAGACGCTGGTGTGGCTAGTGGAAAGATGAGAAAGGATCTCTTAAAAACAATGAGAATGCAGGAAAAAATAATCCATCACCTGCAAGATGACGCCAGGATGAACAATATGAGAATAGTGAGCATCAACAAGAATGAAGGAGTCAATACAAATGACATAAAAAGAATCTGGGGAGAAGTAATAGCAGAAAACTTCCCAAATATGAGGAAACAATCCAACATTCAGGTAACGGAAGCATACAGAACACCAAATACCTTCAACCCAAGTAAAAACACACCGAGACATATAATAGTTAAGATCCCAGAAATTAAACACAAAAATAATATACTGAAAGCTGCTAGACAGAAGAAGCAGATCACATTAAAGGAAAACCAATCAGAATTACAGCTGACTTCTCTACACAAACAATGAAGTCCTATACGAAATTCAAGTCCTACACGAAAACAAATTTCAGCCCAGACCCTGCAAAATTCTCTTTCAAGTTTGATGGAGAAGTGAAATACTTCCACGACAAAGAACAACTGAAGAATTTCATGATGACAAAGCAATCCCTCCACAGGCTACTGAAAGAGGTTCTAGAGAGAGACCACAATGACCAGAAGTCCATGAATGAGAATGGAAGGACCCCACTTAACAGGACAGACAATTAAATACAGGATACACAGGACTAAACAACAGCAGGTAAATATCATGACAAACATAAATCAACATATTTCAATTATAACTATCAATGTAAATAAACTCAATTCACCAATTAAGAGAAATAGACTGACACAGTGGATTAGGAAACAATATGCTATACACAAGAGACACACTTAACTCAAAAAAGACATTCATAAGCTCAAAATCAAAGGATGGAAAACAATACTACATGCCCCAGCACCTCAGAAAAAAGGAGTAGCAATTCTGTTCTCAGACAGTCTCAACTTCAAACCAAGAATGACCAAATGACACAAAGAAGGCCACTATATATTGGTCAGGGGAAAAATTCAAGAGCAAGAAGTAACACTCATAAATATCTATGCACCAAACACAGTAGCACTAACTATGTAAGACAAATCTTAATGGACATGAAAAACCTAATGTCTAAGAACACAATCTTAACAGGAGACCTTAACACACCCTTATCTCAAAAAGATAGATCAATCGGACAAAAAGTTAGCAAGGAAGTTGCAGAACTGAACCAGAGCTTGGAACAAATGGACCTGGTAGACATATACAGAGTGCTCCACCCAACTACAGCTGATACACATTTGTTTCAGCTGCACATGGGTCATTTTCCAAAATAGACCACATATTAGTCCAGAGGTCATGCATAAGTATATGCAAGAAAATAGAAATTATCCTATGCATATTATCTGACCACAGTGCAATGAAACTGGAACTAAATGAAAAAAGAAACCAGAAAAATCCTTTAAATTCATGGAAACCAAACAATACCCTACTGAGCAATCAATGGGTTGCAGAAGAAATTAAACAAGAAATTCAGCAATATCTACAATTCAATGAAAAGTCAAGCACAAATTACCAGAACTTATGAAATGTGATGAAAGCAGTTCTTAGAGGGAAAATCATAGCTATGAACTCACACATTAGGAAAATAGAACAGGAACAAATTAGCACCCTAATGTTTCACCTCCAACAACTAGAAAAAGAAGAGCAAACGAAACCCAGAGTGCAAAAACGGGAAGAAATCATAAAGATTAGAGTAGAAATTACCTCAATTGAGATGAAGAAAACAGTTCAAAGAATCCACAAATCAAAAATTTGGCTCTTTGAAAAACTAAATAAAGTGAATAAACCTCTAACCAACCTCATCAAAAAGAGGCAAGAGAAAATTCAAGTACATGCAATAAGGAATGAAAAGGGTGAAATCACCACAGACTCAGTGGAAATTCAGAAGATTATCAATAGTTACTTAGAGAATCTTTATGCTCACAGAATAGAAGACACAAGAAATGGACAGATTCTTCGAAAGGTACAAATTGCCAAAACTGAATCAAGAAGATATAACAACTCTCAATAAGCCAATAACAGCCAACGAAATATGAAATGTAATAAAAAGCCTACTGACAAAGAAAAGTCCAGGTCCTGATGGATTCACAGATGAATTTTACAAGAAATTTATAGAAGATATAATCCCCACACACCACAAACTCTTCAATGAAATTGCAAAGGAAGCAGTCCTCCAAAAATCATTTCTGGAGGCAAATATAATACTGATTCCAAAACCAGGGAAAGACACAACCAAAAAGGAGAACTACAGGCCAATCTCCCTCATGAACATAGACGCAAAAATACTCAACAAAATCCTGGCAAATAGAATGCAGCAAATCATCAAGATGATCATACACCATGACCAGGTAGGATTCATCCCAGGGATGCAAGGATGGTTCAATATTCAAAAATCTATAAATGTAATACACTATATTAATAGACTGAAATCTAGAAACCACATGATAATCTCAATTGATGCAGAGAAAGCTTTTGAGAAAGTCCAACACTCATTTATGTTCAAGGTCCTACAGAAAATTGGAATGGATGGACTCTACCTTAACTTGATAAAAGCCAACTATAACAACCCAAAAGCTAATATAATCCTAAATGGGGAAAAAACTGAAATATTTTACTCTTAAATCAGGTGTAATACAAGGATGTCCTCTATCACTCCTCCTATTCAATATAATCTTGGAATCATTAGCAACAGCCATTAGAAAAGAGAGAGAAATAAAGGGAATAAGAACAGGTAAAGAAGAAGTTAAATTATCACTATTTGCAGATGACATGATACTTTATTTGGAAGACCCTAAAATTCCACCAAGAACTGATATGGATATTTAGTAGCATAGCAGGATACAAAATCAATACTCAAAAGTCAATAGCATTTCTCTACACAAATAACAAGCACACTGAAAGGGAAACAATAGAAACAATACCTTTTACAATAGCACTGCAGAAAATGAAACACCTTGGGATTCACTTAACCAAGGAAGTCAAAGATCTTTTTCACAGAAAATTACAACACCCTAAGAAAAGAGATTACAGAGGATTTCAGAAAATGGAAAGATATTCTTTGCTCCTGGATAGGAAGAACCAACGTCGTGAAGATGGCCATACTTTCAAAACTGCTATACAGATTTAATGCAATCCCTATCAAACTGCCACCAACATACCTCCCAGAAATAGAGAAATCATTGCTAAAATTTATTTGGAACCACAAATGACCTAGAATAGCAAAGGCAATCTTGGCCAATAAAAGAAAAGGCATGAGGCATCATAATTCCTGACTTGAAATTATACTACAAAGCCTCTGTGATAAAATCAACATGGTATGGGCAACAAAATAGACCTGAGGATCAATGGAATAGATTGGAAGGTGAAGAAGTACCTATGAACACACTCAGCCATCTGATTTTCAAAAAAGGGGCCAATCATACTTACTGGAACAAAGATAGCCTCTTTAACAAATAATGCTGGGAAAGTTGGCTTTCTACATGCTGAAAACTAAAACTTGACCCAGCTCTATCACCATGCACTAAGTTAAAGTCAAAATGGATTAAAGATATAAACATTAAAACAGAAACACTCAATCTCCTGGAAGAGAAAGTAGGAGGAACCCTTGAAGACATAGCGGTAGGTAAAGAGTTCATGAACAAACATATATTCACACGGGAAGCACTTGAAAGAATCAACAACTGGGATCAACTCTTCTTAAGGAGCTTCTGCACGTCAGAAGAAATTGTCAATAGAGTGAAAAGATAACCCACAAATTTTGAAAAAAATCCTAACTAATAAGGAATCAGACAAAGTTCTGCTGTCTAGAATATATAAAGAACTAAGATATAACAGGGCCGTCAAACTTAAAGACCCAATTCAGAAATGGACATCTGAGATGAATACACACTTCTCAGAGGACAAAATTAAAGATGCAAATAAATATATGAAAGAATGCTCCACATCGCTAGTCATCCATGAAATGCAAATAAAAACAACACTGAGATACCATCTCACTCCAGAAAGAATGGCTATCATAAAGCAATCAACCAACAACAAATGTTGGTGAGGTTGTGGGGAAAAGGGAACACTTCTCCACTGCTGGTGGGAATGTAGACTGGTACAACTATTGTGGAGGTCAGAGTGGAGACTCCTCAAAAGAGTAGGACTAGAAATCCCATTCAAGCCAGCTATCCCCCTACTGGAAATTTTCCCAGAGAAACTGAAAACATTATATCATAGTGATATATGTGTACCTGTGTTTATAGCAGCACAATTTGTGGTAGCAAAATCTTGGAAACAACCAAGATGTCCATCATATGAGGAATGGTTGAAAAAGATGTGGTATTTCTATATAATGGAGTATTACTCAGCTATTAAGAAAAGTAAGCTTGAAGCATTTATATTGAAGTGGATGCCACTTGAACATATACTCATAAGTGAAATAAACCAGACACACACATATAAATATTGTATAGTCTCCCTAGTATAAGAAGTGAAAAGAAGAAATACAAATGGAAATGTACAACACCAATTAAAAACAATTGTGTCTGATAAGGCAAAGTGAATGACATATGCTGCAGGATACTAATCAGCTTTTCTTCTGGATGGTTAACAACCTAAGTTCACAGATCAAAATTGGAGAAATAGAAGAGCCACATGGCTGGCCAATATTTTGGCCCTAGCCTTTCAAGGTCTGTGAAGACTCAGGACATAGGAGAACCTGTACTGCAACATCATGAAACTCAGTTGAGCTCCAAATTTTCTGAACAAGGAGATTATGGAGCCACAGAAGAATGAAATTGAAGTTCTATAGTGTGCCTGGGGAGAGTCACATGGAGAGAAAACTTTCTCTCAGTCTCTCACAGAGAGCAAACTTGTCAAGCATTGGCCGTGACTCATGCACATGGATGACACAGACAAAGGATCTACAGAATAAGGTACAGAACTACAAGGTAAACCCTGAGGGGACTTCACTGACCTCATAAGAAGCAAAAAGTACATGTGTTGCTACACAGGTCTTGCTCTATCAAGGTCTTAACCATCCAGCAGAAAAGTATAAAAATGAGTTATACACTGCGGGGCCATAATAATAAGTTGAGGTATAAATGGCTATGGTTGACAGCTTCTTCAGATAACTCACTATTGTTGTGGAATGCTGGACTGTGTTGGATTGTGTCATCAAGTTCAGGCACCTATAACAATGGAGTGCCCATCTTTGACAGCTGTAGGCAAAGGAAGGTGTATAGAAAGGAAGAATCATGATATGTGTTTATGGGCAGTACAGTTGGGATAGATAATTCTATGAGAGGCAAGATTTGCAATAATGGTGGTTGGACAGGATATTATTTTGGCTTCTAGTACTATGGACAACCACTAGGAAAATAACAAGGTAGAAAGTATTAATTATTGAATCTTTGATGTAATTCAGGTATAAAAAATAAGATATGTAAACAGCTACACTCTCTTAATTTACTGATAAGAGACATATGCTATAATAATGTCTGTAAGTATAATGTCATGCATGCACCTTCTATGATACCAAAACATTATGAAAATAATTTGGAATGTATTAATTTATCAAATCCATCTGTCATGGTATCTTAAAATTGTCTCATTGATATTTGTACTTCAATAAAATAAAAATAAAAAAATAAGCAAGGAAAGGTTTATTTAGCTTGCAGTTAGTGGAGGTCTTGGTCCATACTCAGCTGGCTCCAAGGCAGAGTGGCACATGGCAGAGGGCAGCTGTTCATGGTGGCAGAAGACAGCCATGAGCAAAGGGAGGAGCAGCAGCTGAGTCAGACAGCAGGCCTCCTCCCCTCCTTATAATGTATGCAGATTGCCCACCAGAGGGTGGAGTTAGCACTTACACCCATAATCCTCACATTGGATCATGCATTAATGCCAAACTCTACAAGCCACCTCAGTGACTACATGAAGCTTTGGGGGGACAACTAGACACAAACCATATAGCACCATGCTAGGTGCCAGGTGGTCCGACTGAACTCTGAAATGAGACATTTTTCTAAAAGTATAGAATGTTCACTGCAGTGAATGAAAAGGCCCAATTTATAGGAAGGCTCCTCTTTTTAACACTAAGTAACCACATAACTGTGAAAGAACCAATCTGTGTGTTTATTTCTGCACTTCTCAGTCTTTTTCTCTCCGTCAGCCTACGCCTCTGTGCTCCGATTACCAAAACACACATTTGTTCTCAAAGAACAAGATCTACTGCCCACATTATGAATCACAATTAAAAGCCAATTGGATCTACAACTGAATTTGTTGTACTTTTGTCTTTTGACAGGATGGAGTCAAGAAGGCTCAGGTTGACTTTGGTGCTGTCCACATCTTGGCATAAACTGAGAGCCAGCCCAGTGCAAGCAAGGTTTGCTGAGACAGACAGGCTGGGCCCAGTAATTGGCAAAGGACTCCAGAAGGGAGTGTAGGGGGAGGCATCTCTGACTCATTTTGCCTCTGCATGGTTCTCCCCTGGCTGCCCTCCGATCTCCTTGTTTTTGGCCTTTGGAGTGCCCTTGCTGCGTCACCAGAGTGCCCAGGCAGCTGCCACCAGGGAGTGCCACTGCAGCAGCTGGGTCCTGGGCAGAGGTCCAGCTGCTCCCCTTGCCAACACTCGGGCCCTGCTCACCCTCCCAGCCCACTAGGAATCAATGGCAGGCCCTCCTTTTCCTTCCCAGTTCACCCTCAGTGTCCTATGAATGACCCTGTGTAGAGTTTCCAGACAGAAGTCCTGCCAGCTTCGCTCCTGCAGCCAACTGTAGCATAAGCACTCTGTGTAGCTCATGCAGGCCAGCAGGGGTGGAGAAGAGAAACTTGGGGAGAGAGAGTTGGCATCTTCTTGCCCACTTGGCTCCCACCAAGAAGAAAGCTTTATGACCAGGGAGTTCACTGTTTCTCTGGTGCTTTTAGAAAACAGTCCTTGCTTGACAGAGGAAGATAAACTTTTTTGGAATATACTTATCAGTCATCTTCCTGGCAGACTTCTAAGTATTTATTTTTATGATACCAGTATAGTTCTGACCACTTGCTACAGACAGAGACAGTCTCTAGGAGGATGCTGCCTGCTGTGTGTACCAGTTGGCCTCAGATGCAACAGCTCTGAGACAAAGGGCAAAGGGCAGTTCTTCCTTCTGAAAAGCAGAAAGACGAGATGGACTCTCTCTGACAGTCCTGATCCCAGCCCCATCACATGCCCCCCCCCCCACTTTCAGCTGCAAACATTTTCCCTCAGGATCTGGGAGTAACTGGTATGTACCAAACTAAGTTCCTTTCAAGAATTATAGATTAATTCTGCTCCTCAAAACAATGTTGAAGTCCTAAGACCCAACGTCTCAGAATGACTTTGTTTGGAAATAGGGTATTTTTTAAAAGAAATAAATAGGCTGAGACTGTGCAGGAAAGGATGGGCCATTGCTTTAGCATTACTGATATCCTTAAAGAGAAGAGAATACCCTTGGATGAGGCAGATACATGCAGGAAGAAGTTGGCCAAGGGGCAGGTGCAGCGTGGTATTTCTCCAAACAAAGCTTATCACCAAGAGCCACCAGGAACTAGAAATGGACAAGGAAGGACATTCCTCTCTATGCTCAGGGGCAGCACACCTTGCTTTTACAATTCAGAGAGAGTACATGTATGCTGGTGTTACCCGGCTGGTTCTTTTACTCTGTTCTTGGATCTTATACTTTGTTACCACAGCTGTTGAAAATCAGCATGTCACCAGTTCACATCTTGATAGTTGTCAGCTTCAGGTTAATGAGGGTTGTTCCCAATCAAACTTCAACTAAGACAGCCATGGATGGCTTGCACTAAAGGGAGGTGCTCTTGATTTATATCAAAATATACTTCCCCTGCATTGGTCTTTAGAGGATAGATTGTCCTTTTTTATATCAAAGAAACCAGAAGTATCAATATTTGTCATCTGCTCCAATAACAGTGTTAACCCCTTGAATTTTTGCCCTGTGATTTAGATCTGTTGCACAGGAAAATAATCTGAGGAAGTAAAACCTTACAACCTCCATCTGGTTTTAAAAAGAAAAGCTTCTCTTTTGGAGGGTTAATAACCTAAGTTTGCAGGCCAAAAATTAGAGAAAAAGAAGAGCTGCAAGGACTGCCAGCAGTTTGGCCCTAGCCTTTCAAGGTCAGTGAAGACTCAGGACATAGGAGAACCTGTACTGTAACATCATGTAACTCAGTTGGGTCCCAAATTTTCTGATCAAGGAGATTATGGGGCCACAGAGGAATGGGATCGATGATCTATAGTGTACCTAAGGAGAGTCACATGGAAAGAAAACATTCTCTCAGGCTTTCACAGAGAGCAAATTGGTCAAGCAATGGCCATTACTCATCCACATGGCTGACACTGACAAAGGATCTACAAACTGTGGTACAGGGTTTCAGGGTAAACTCTGAGGGGATTTGACTGACTTTATGGAATACAAATGTTACATTTCTTGTTATATAGGTCTTGCTTTATCTTGGTCTTAACCATCCAGCAGAAAAGTATGAAAATGAAGTATAAAGAGTAAAGCCATTTTAATATGCTGAGCAGTAAAAGGCTCAAGTCAACAACTTTGGACATTGCCAGTCCTATGGAAAACCCACTACTATTATGGACTACTGGACTATATTGGGATATTTTGCTGAATTCATGAATCTACAGTATTTGAACGACAATGGAATGCCCTTCTCTGACAAAATTAACCAAAGAAAATCATATAGAAATGAATGACCATTTTGTATCTGTACACTCAAAATAGTTTGGAGAGATACACAGCTCCATTCTCTTAATTCAATGAATAGAGAGGTTTATTCTAATAGTGTTTGAGACAGGATATCGTGTCTGCATATTGTATAATGAATAAGCACTAAAACAGCAATATGCAATGTATTAATTATTGAAAATGTGTTAGTAGTTGGTTGTAAAACTGTCTCATTGCTATTTGTTTCTCACTAAACAAAACACTAAAAAAACAAAACTAAACACAAAGGACCCCAGACATTAATTCAAATCATGTGAATGAACAGAGCACCAGTAAAAGTATTGTATAGAAATACAAGATAATGGAAATGTATATTTATTTTTTCCTCTATTAGCTAATTTGAAAAGCAACTGTATACAAACAGAATTGTAAGATCTAACAATTCCACTAGCAATTCTACTTCTAGGATCTAGAAATTCCACTTCTAGTTTTATAACCCAAAACATTGAAAACACAGAATCAGATACTTATATGCCAATCTTCACAGAATTCTCTTCTGCAGTAACCAAATGATAGAAACTACCTAAATGGCTATTAGTTGACAACTGAGTAACAAAATATTGGAGATAAGGGACCAGCGAGATAGCTCTTCAGACTAAGTGCCTGCTTAGGCAAGCATAGAGACAGGGGTTCTATACCTGCATGCCCCACCAGCCCTGCCCTAGGGCACGATGAGCTAGTGATCCTGTCCGTGTGGTGGTGGTACACCTGTAATCCCAGCACTGGGGAGGCTGAAAACAGGAGGATCACTGAAAGTCTGAGCTACATAGTGAGACCATGTACCAAATACTATATATATATATAGTATATATATATATATATAGTATATATACATAGTATATATATATTATATATATATATTAGAAAGATAGATGAAATGTTATTCAACAATAAAAATAAATGATGTACTTTTGCATGATGCTATGCTATAGATCAACCTTGACAATTTTATTCTAAGTGAAATAAACCACAAACAAAAAGACAAATGTTATATTACACTCATATGAGTCATCTTAAATGTGAAAATTCATAGAAATAGAAAGTAGAATAGATGTTACCAAAGGGGAGACAGAAGAAAGGGAAGAAGAGGGAGCTATAGTTCAGAGCTCATGGGGTTCCTATTTGAAATGATGAAAATCTTCTAGAAATGTACAGTTGTGATGATTGTATAATATTATGAATATACTTAATTACTCAGGATTTACAGTTTAAAATATAAATGTTATGTATATTCTACCAAAATGTCAAATTCAGAAATAGTTAATTCTAAATAAAAAGGAATTCTGATTTAAAAAAATAAATAAAAAGAAAAGTCCTATCACTGCAAAAGGAAGAGCCAGGAAAGGGCCGGGGGATCTGGCTGTATCACACTTAGGTTTGACTTACCCACTTCTGATTGTTGTTTGATGCTGACTAGACATAACCTTAGCCATTAGCCCCAGCTGTGAGCTCTCCAAGTGTCTCCGAGCTGTCTGTGAAAAAGGTCATTCTGACCTCGCTTTGGAGATTCAATGAAGAGGAAGGCTGCAGAGGGTGACACGTGGAGACTGTAATCTAGGAATGGGAACCTGTAATTGAGCCAGCATAGGTTTACAAAGGTTAAGGGGACAGAGTAGTTTACAGAGAAACAGTCCAAAGATAAGGAGTAAAAGAGGGCTTTAATGTGGATGGCAAAGCTCTAGGTCTGGAAAGAGCTGATATTAGGGCATATGCCTTGTTTCATTCAGGAAAGAGAAGATTTTTACTGATTTATCAGTCTGTGTGTACACAGAAACATTCCAGCATCTCATAAGATTAAAGACTACATACATGAGGACAATGAAAAGCTAAAGAACTGTAAAGAGATTATACAAGAGTCAAAAGGAAAGACGTTACCAAAATCCAGCATAAAAGAAAATGTGAACAAGTAGAAACCAAAGACATAAAGGAAATAATCTCTTTAGTTTTGACCATACAAAATACAGTCTCTCAGGAAGATAAACTGATGCCTGGAAGTGAGGCAGAGGAGATTTTTGATCCTATTTCATCCTGTTAATCTATGGGTATTCCTCTTAGGAGGAAATGATTTTATACTCATACATGCTTGTGATATGTGTCTTCCTCTCTCTCCCTCTCTCTGTATCTCTATAGATAGATAGATAGATAGATAGATAGATAGATAGATAGATAGATAGATAGACAGATCTCAACAGCAAGAGTGATTATATTAAAAATTTTCAAAGCTTTTTCAAAGTTTGAGCAAGTTCTCTTATTTTCTGGCTATTACTTGTTTTTATGAAATACAGTGTGTATGATTAAGGATTTTTTTTTTTTTTTTTTTTTTTTTTTTTTTTTTTTTTTTTTTTTTTTTTTTTTTTTTTTTTTTTTTTTTTTTTTTTTTTTTTTTTTTTTTTTTTTTTTTTTTTTTTTTTTTTTTTTGCCTACCTCAGGCTGCCTTGAGAGTGGGTCTGGTGCAGCTTCTGGAGCTGGGAATTGAACCGTGGTGTTATATGCCTGGCAGCATTTGCCCAAGTGGTGCTTTAAACAGCTGAGCTATCAGGCAAGGCCAATGTATATGATTAAAAACCAGATAAAATGTATGCATGCTTTTCCAAGAAATACTCTCCCTTACCATCATGAAGTCTGAGGCGGGAAGCAGCCATGGGTGGCAATTGAAAGTCAATTGTTTCCAGGGTCTTGCACAGTAAGAAATGCAGATGATACCTTTAATGTTCTGGGGTGTAATTACCCAGGGAAAATCCCAGCTCATAGAGAGGACTCCCTGCTATGATAAGCTTTCTTTCAGTTTAGCATGTAAGTATACCCTGAAAGTCATTCACTGAAAATTACTGGTTTCTCTATCAGCGTGTTTGAAACCCGAGCTCTGTGGTGAACTACTTTGGTCCTTGGAGTGGCTCAGGCTTCTGCTGTCTCTGAGCATAAAGCTTGGCACTGGCTAACCCCGCACGTGGCTGTTTCGGTCCTTTTGTTGTGTGCATTTTTCAGAAAACAGCATGACCACTGAGATTGAGTTCAAGACACTGTTTAATTGACTGTTTGGTTTTGTTGCTTTAAGAGACTCCAAGGTCCTCGGAGGCATTTCTTTTCTAATGTCATAGTTCTTGGGATGAGTGGTATCCAATTATTTGGGCAAAAGAAATTGTGTTACTTGAGTTACATCATTTGATCTCATGTCCTGGCCCCTCAGATTCTCTGCAGACTGTGTTGTCATGTTTCTCAAGATTAATGACATCTGAGCCATGGGCACAATTACTGATCTGTTCAACCAAATAGCAGTAATAATAATAAAATTAAAGATGAGACTGTTATGTGCAAGTGAAATATGTTGGAGTCTGAATGTGTATGTGCACACACACAGACACACACATACAGACTAGACATACAACTGTCTTACTTACTTGTTACTCATTGCTGGGACAAATACCAAAGTGGAGGAAGGAAAGGTTTTTTTTTAACCCACAGTTACTGCAGCTTTCTTCCGTACTTGGCTGGAGGCCGAAAGCAACAAAGAGCAGAGGTGGAGCAGCAGCTGTGGCCGTCCATCAAGCCTCTCTCCTTCTATGCTGACTGAGAAGACCGAAGATCCATGGCAAAGATGGAAGCTCCTCCGCAGTGGCGTGGCTGTGTAGATCAAGTTCCTACAAAGTGGCCCGGCTGTGAAGTGCCACAGGGAAGATCAGAACTCCTCCCAGGGACTGGGGCGCAGAAACTTTCTTCAACTCCTTTATATATCCTTTCTGTTCTGAGTCACTCCGGGGCAAGTCCTCCGCCCCCCACCCAGCGACCCAGGGCGGGGTCCCCGGCCAAGCTTCTGATTTCTCAAATTGACGCAATGAATCAACCACCATAATGGCAAACTTCCTAGTAACTAAGTGACAGACCTTCAAATGACATGGGAAGGAATCTATGCTAATATTAAGTGGATGCTATTTGCTTTCACTGAATACTTCTGTGAGCTGGGAGAGGTAGACAGTGTACACACACTATGCCTCAGACCCCAAGTGTCTCCACCAAACGGCTACTGTTAAGGCCATTTCCCAATCAGGAAAGAAAAGCTGCACAAGGTTAAGGGACTCATCCAAGTCTGTGCATCTGCTATAGCAAGCAAGAGTGTAAACTGGCGCCTACATTATTTCTAAGTTATTTTCTTATTCTCCTGCTATCCTTTCATGGATATTGATGACAGTTGGTACCATACAAAATATCTTCTAGACTATCTGTATCTTAGTCAATGGATTAGTGGTCCTGGCTTTAGCAACTTCATAATTAACTATTATGTCATCATTATTTAGCTCTTCATTTTTCTCCAAACGAGTCAAAGGGCACTTTTTATGTCCTTTCCAGCTGAGTGACTACCGATAATGCTGCTTTTCTCCTTCTCAAGCCAGAGTGTGGCAGCTTTAGACCTTGCTCCATTGCCCATCCTTGTTTTTAATGGTATTTGTAAGTGAGAATGTGGACAGCTTACCAACCACAGAATGTTCAGTCTTGAAAACTCTCCACTTAAGCTTTCCTGAAAGTGCCTCTTTGCCGACCTGGGAGACATCACAGAGGCCAAATCCATTTCTCTTTGGTGGTTTTAGCAGACTTGAGCCTATTGAGAAAGTTGCTCCTGAGTCATTGGAGACCTGGAAATTTGTAACTATTACTGCCTAGTAACCATATTGTGTTGCTGAGAATGCTTACATCGCCATACCACAAGTTGTCTCTTTTACCTTCACTTTGTATTCTCTGCCTCTTTCCTTCCTTCCCACTTTCCCTCTCTCCCTTCATCCACTCTTTTTCTCTCCTTTCTTCTTTCCACCACCCACTTTCCTTCCTTTTACATTTTGTCCCTTCATTTCTCCTTCCTTCTTCTCTTCAGTGAACCTCATGTAGATAGGACTGTCTCTTTGTTGCTTTCAGCCTCCAGCCAAGTACGGAAGAAAGCTGCAGTAACTGTGGGTTAAAAAAAACCCTTTCCTTCCTCCACTTTGGTATTTGTCCCAGCAATGAGTAACAAGTAAGTAAGACAGTTGTATGTCTAGTCTGTATGTGTGTGTCTGTGTGTGTGCACATACACATTCAGATTCCAACATATTTCACTTGCACATAACAGTCTCATCTTTAATTTTATTATTATTACTGCTATTTGGTTGAACAGATCAGTAATTGTGCCCATGGCTCAGATGTCCCATAAATGTCAACTTACAATACAGTCTGATAAGTACCATCATGAATTCACACAAGGACACTGCCCTGCTCTGCATAAATATAATGCTTCTCCTCCTAATTTGATTGCCACATTGTTTCTACCTCCTCAGACTCCCATGCTATTGTGCTGGATAGCACTCCTGCACCTGCATGGTTGTGGCAGGCACTGCCTTTGTCTTCTTCACATGGAACTCAAATTTACAGCTGGGCATAAGGTGTCACTAAGTGGCTTAATTTGGGCTCATGGCATATGAGCAAAAGTGATGTGTTCAACTTCTAGGTTGTACCTTCCCAAGGCCATAATGTGTCCTTTTCTTACTTCCTTCTTTCTTCTGGCAAGGCTGTGAATGTGGTGGTGGAAGATCAGTTGTGATAACAACCATGAATAATGGGTAACCAAAGCAAAATGATAGAAGAGGTTGAGTCCCAGGAGATCTAGGATACAATACGCTCATACCTAAGCTGGATTTTTACAAGAGAAAAAATTTATCCAATTTAACTGATTATTTTGACTGAAGCTTTGTGGGGATACACATGAGTCTATTTTAAGCCTTCAACATGTGGAAAGCCAGTCTTTCCAGCACCAGTTATTGAAGAAGCTATGTTTTTCCAGTGAGCATGTTTGACCCCTTTGTCAAAGGTAAGGTGGCTGGGTATGTTTGCAGTTGTGTCTGTGTCTTCTAATCTGTTCCATGGATCCTCAGGTCTGTCTGTTTTTACTAATGATATGCTGATTGTATAACAGTAGCTTTGTAGTATAATTTCAAGTCAGGGATTGTGATGGTACCTGTTTGCTTTTGTTGCCAGGATTCATTTGCTATTTTAGATCTCTTCTGGTTCCAGATGAATTATAGGAATATTTTCTCTAGATCTGTGAGGTATGTTAGTTGTATTTCATTTGGGGTTATGTTAAATCTGTATTCAGTTTTGAGAGTATGGTCATTTTCACAAGGTTAGTTCTTCATGTCACAAACAAGGGATATCTTTTCCCATTTTCTGAAATCCTCTGCAGTCTCTTTCCACAGAATACTGTGATTTTTAATGTATAGATCTCTTACTTCCTTTGTTACACTGATTCTTAGGTATTTCAATTTTCTGGGTGGTATTAGGGGGTCCCTAATGTCTCTGTCTCTCTGAGTTTGTTGTTTGTGTACAGGAATGCTATTGATTCTTTAGTGTTGTCTTTGTATCCAGCTATGCTACTCAATTTTTTTAAGTGTGTTTAGTACAGGGTCTACAGGGTCTCACAGAATAGATCTTACTCGAAGTGATCCTCCTGTTTATAGCCTCCCAAGTGCTGGGATTATAGGCATGTGCCACCATGCCCAGTCTCAATCCCTATCTCAATGTGCCTCAGAAGCAGGGCTGGCATGTCCCCTGGAGATCAAATCAATTTGGCTATTGAATCTAGAAGTATTTTGCCAGAGTTTTGGGGGGTCTTCTATATACAGCATGATGCCATCTGTGATAACAATTTAATTTTTTCCTTTTCTATCCTTATTCCTTTTATTTCTCTTGTCTAATTTCTCCAACTAATGTTTCCAGAAATATATTGAAAAGGAGGATTAATAGTGAGCATCCTTGTCTTGTTCCTGATTTTAGATTGAAAACTTTCTGGTTTTGTCCATTTAGTAGGTTGTTGGTTATTGATTTGTCATAGTTGGCTTTTATCAGATTGAGATGAAGGCTATCTCTTCCAATTTCTGTAGTATTTTATCATGCATGAGTGTTGGGCTTTGTCAAAAGCTTTTTCTGCATCTATTAAGATGATCACTGTTTTTGCCTTTGGATCTATTGATACTGTGAATTGCATTTTTTTTTTTTTTTGAATTGCATTTATTGATTTGCCTATGTTGAACCATCTCTGCATTCCTGAGATGAATCTCTCTTAGTTATGGTGTGTAAGCTTCTTGATATTTTGCTGTATTCTGTTTGCTAGTATTTCATTGAGGATTTTTGCCACTATGTTCCTTAGGGAGATTGCTGTGTAGCTCTTTTTTATTTGGTTCTTTTTCTGGTTTTTGTATAGGTGTAATACTAGTTTCCAGGAATGAGTTAGGAAGAATTACTTCCTTTTCAATTTCATTAAAGATTTTTGGACTATTGGTATTAAATCTTCTCTCAATTTCTTGAGTTCAGTTATTAATCCCTCAGGACCTGAGCTTTCCAGAAGGATATATATATATATATATATATATATATATATATATATATATATATATATATATCTTTTTTAATTTTTTTTTAAATTTTTGAGCAGGCTCAGAATGTCTTAAGGGCATTTCTGGTAAGACATGAGAATCTGGGGACTGAACCACAGAATCCTAAACCTGACTGCTTTGCTTAAGCAAGCATTTAAACAGCTGAGCTAATGGGCAGGCCCCCGACCTAAGCATTTCTTCCTTGGTAAATTTTTAACTATGTTTTAAATTTCATCAACTAATATTGGGTTATTCAGAATTTTTATACCTGTTTGATTTAGGCTTCATAATTCATATGTTTCTAGGAATTTGTCCATTTCTTCTGTGCTTCTCATTCTATGAGAGTAAAGATTTTCAAAGTAGATATTGGAAATCTTCTGAATTTCCATGGGATCTGTAGGGGATTTTATACTTTTTATGCTTTATTGCATGAATTTGAGTTTTTATATTTTCTGACAGAGTCCTGGAAAAGTATCTACCCATAATAGTCAATTTAAAAATACTAAGTAAGCAAGTGGCGAATATAAATGGCTTAAGTCTTTGAATAGGAGAAAGATGTACTCCTGCTCAGGTCTCTACGGTTGTCCATGGCTATGAAGGGGAATGCCTTTTATGATGTAATAGTCTCTAAATTGTCATTTCCTACACTAATTATTGTTTACTGCATAAATACTTAATCAATCTGTTAATCAATGTTTTTAATGTCTTCTTACTATTTTGTATCCTTAGAAAAACTCTAAGCTTGGGTTAAGGCCAGATAGATGGCTCAGTAAAATAAGCACTTCCCTGGCAAGTGTAAGGGCCTGAGTTCAGTCCCCGGTTCCACCACCAATAATAACAAAAAAAAAAAAAAGGAAGAATTTGATAAGCTTGGGTTAATCCAGCCACCTTCCTCTCCTCCCATACAGAAGTGTTTCTGTTAAGCACTTCAGGTAGAGCTCACTTACATAGTAGACTGAGTCTTCCAACAAATTCAAGGTCTCTGACCTCAGCTTGGGTCTCTGTGCTGTCTAACAGTCTTCCCATGGGCTATAGACTATGTCCACACACAGGGGCAGCTCTTCTGGGCTTTCTTTCTCCTACTTAAGTTAGTAGGAGGACTTTCTGTTTGCAGTTTGCAGACAATAAATGTCAAATTCTTTTTTTTTTTTTTTTTTGTATTCAGCAAAGGGTGTACAGAGTCTCACTACACAGATCAGACTCATAGTGATCCTCCTGTTTTCAGCCTTCCAAGCACTGGGATTACAGATGTGCGCCATCATGCCCAGTCACAGTTTTGGTCTCAGTGCACCCTGGGTTGGAGGCTGGTATGGCAAGCCAGGGATCAAACCCAGTCCCTGTGCCTGCTTAAGCAGGTGCTTTAGTCTGCTGAGCTATCTGGCTGGCCCAAAAGTTGAATTCTTATCCCTCTTCCTTCAGTTTACTTGACGTCATCCATTCTTACCACCTTCTGTGTACTCCAGTCTTTTGTTCTCTTCTGCTTCTACCTTTGCTACTGATTCTCTAGTGGATCAGACTCAGTGACCTCAACTAAAAACCATTCTATAATCCTTTCACTCTAAAGAAATGAATCAAACCTTTCAGGATATGTAGTGATCCACCTTGTACCTCCTTCCTGCTCCCACTCAGTCTCATTCATTGTTATATTTTTTTGGCCTCTGCCATGCTAAAGAAATCATTCTTGACCAGATTCCATAGGCATTTTCAGTTCTTAGTTTTCTTTCTTTCTGGATGCCTGTTTCTGCATTTGTTTGATTGTCACTTTGTTTTGTTTTTCGTTTAGTTCACCTCTCTCCACATCCCTCCTGTGAGCATGGCCTTCAGCACCTTTTTTTGCCAAGGGACACCATCACCATCTACCTGGTGCTCCCTAGTCAGAAACCAAGGAACCATCCTGAGCCTCACTCCCGGGCACATAGCCAGCTGTGAACTGGTGCTACTTCTCCTTATTTAACACTTCTTGGATATCTTATCTTGTCTTTCACTTTAGAAGGCCTGTATCTCTAACCTTCATTAACATAAACATTTTCTCTTTCCCCTCTTCCTCATATTATGCATTGATTTCTGCCCTTGGCTTTCAAAAACCAAATTCTGAATATCTATTGAAAATTTCAGGACAAAAACCTAAATCTTAAATCACAGCCAGAAAAACACAAAAGACAAAATCCTTCCAAGTCTGGCATCAATCCAACTTGCCTAATTTTATTACACATAATTTAGTGCCCCTAAAAATCTACCCAGACATAATGAATGAATGATTATCTCTCCATTGCACCAAGCTTGCTTATGCTGTTTGATGTTTTTATGGATTTCTGTCCCACATTTCTTCTGCTTTATGGAAGCTTTAAGGTGTAACTTCAATAGACACCCTTTCCTCCAAAAAGATTTCTCTGAGCTTGTCCGGCGCCGCTCCCGTCCCGCGGAAGAAGACACTCAGACACCAAAATGTAGGTTAGTGAGCCTTTATGGATCGGGTGCAAGCCTCTACATGTGTCCGCTAGCTGGACGTCCTACGTGCAAGCAACAACGGATTTTCTGATACAGCAAGCTATATAGATTTCATAGACCAATCACAATTACAGATGTTATCGGCAGGACCATAAAAACGGCGGGCTTTTCTCTAAATAGGAGGGGTTAAGGCACAGCAACAAAAACCCGGGAGCCGGGTATGGGCGCCATCTTGGCAGACACGATGGGCGGGGGAGCGAGGAGCGGTCGCCATCTTAAAACGGCT
>PVKA01002756.1:0-102889 GCA_004027165.1 Ctenomys sociabilis
TGAAAAGGAAAATCACAGGATCATCTGCATGATGATTAAAAAAGCATCTGACACAATCGAATGTCCTTTCATGATTTTAAAAAAACAAGCCACTTGAACATATACTCATAAGTGAAATAAATCAGACACACATATGTAAATATCATATAGTCTCCCTAGTATAAGAAGCGAAAAGCAGAAATACAAAAGGAAATGTACAACAACAACTAAAATCAATATGCTGCAGGGTACTAATCAGCTTTTCTTCTGGATGGTTAACAAGCTAAGTTCACAGATCAAAGTTGGAGAAATAGAAGAGCCACAAGGCCAGCCAACATTTTGGCCCTAGCCTTTCAAGGTCAGCGAACACTCAGGACATAGGAGAACCTGTACTGCAACATCATGAAACTCAGGTGAGCTTCAAATTTTCTGAACAAGGAGATTATGGAGCCACAGAGGAAACAGATTGAAGTTCTATAGTGTGCCTGGTGAGAGTCACATGAAGAGAAAACTTTCTCTCAGGCTCTCACAGAGAGCAAACTGGTCAAGCATTGGCGGTGACTCACCCACATGGATGACACAGACAAAGGATCTACAGAATAAGGTACAGGACTACAAGATAAACCTGAGGGGACTTCACTGACCTCATAAGAAACATAAAGTACATGTGTTGGAATATAAGTCTTGCTCTATCTAGGTCTTAACCATCCAGCAGAAAAGTATAAAAATGAAGTATACATCACGGGGCCAGAATATTAAGCTGAGCTGTAAATGGCTATGGTTGACAACTTCTTCGGATAACTCACTATTGTAGTGGACTGCTGGACTGTGTTGGATTGTGTCATCGAGTTCAAGCACCTAAGATAGTTGAATGACAATGGAGTGCCCATCTCTGACAGGTGTAGACAAAGGAAGGGGTATAGAAAGGAAGAATCATGATGTGTGTGTATAGACAGTACAGTGGGGATAGTTAACACTGTGCTTCTACATAATCCTATAAGAGGCAAGATTTGCACTAATGGTGGTTGGACAGGATATTATGTCAACTTTTAGTACTATGGACAACCACTAGGAAAATAACAAGGTAGAAAGTATTAATTATTGAATCTTTGTTGTAATTCAGGTATAAAAAATAAGATACGCAAACAGCTACACTCTTTCTTTACTGATGAGAGACATATGGTATAATAATGTCTGTAAGTATAATATCAAGTATGCACCTTCTATGATACCAAAGCATTATGAAAACAGTTTGCAATGTATTAATTTATCAAATCCATCTTGTCAAGGTATCTTAAAACTGTCTCATTGATATTTGTACTTCAATAAAACAAAAATTAAAAAATTTTAAAAAATTGTACTCCACATCACATATAAGGCTTATTTTTCTGCCAGGTCCATTAAATATGTAATTAAAGTTGTTTCCTCAGGTCTTTCTCCTTGGTTTTCAGTGAAAATTCTTCAAGATAACATTATCTCTTCACAAATTAATATGTTAAATAGAACAATATGAATTGTATCCTACATGACTTTCAAACATTAAAAGTTTTCCTCTGTGATAATGGCCAGTGGAAAAATAAATAAATAAAATAAAAAAACAAAACAGGAATAGAAAGGAATTCTTCAACTTGACAAAGGGCATCTATCACAACCTCATAGCTAGCATCACAGTACCACATTAGTACATAAGATACTGCACTTTATATAAAAATGCACATGCACAAGCATTCTAACACCTAAGCAGGGGTGTGTATGTGCATGGTAAATGTGAGTGTGCCTTTAGTTGTTCTAGGGCTCAGATTTTGTTCTTGAAATAGCATTTCTGACTAAAGAAAATCAGGACTTCTTGAAGAAATAGCTGATTCATGGTCTAGAGCAAAAGATGAAAAGTTAGTCTGAAACATAGTGCCATACAAAATAATAGAAATGTAGTCAACTCTAATAGTGTTACGCCAAAAAGACTCATGGGCCAACCTGAAGAGCCTACTGGTTGAAGACAGGTTCATTTGATATTCAAGAGATAATTATTCCAATGAAATATATTTGAATCCATTAGTACAATATTGCAAAATTACAGTAACTGGTCTTCTTGGAGTAACATGAAAAGAAAAAGATAATTTTTTTTAATCTATGTGTGTGAAAAATAGTAAAGGAAGGGAATGAATCAAAGAATTATTCTGCCTTTCTGTAGGTATATACCACTATATACTGGTAACTGTCACAATGGATAACCAAATAGGTCAGAGAAAGCCTGTCTTCACATAAATACTCCAGTAAACACAAACATTATAATATCATCCTTTTTTTTAGATCACAGTGAATTAGCAGATCCAAATTTTGAGCATCCACACTGCTAACCTCAGATACACAGACCACCAGTCTCCAACAATGACAGAGCAGCACCACCTGCAGTCTTAATGCAGGTACTGAAGCTGTATCTGATCAGACTGAAATGGCAAAAAAAGGAGTTCTTCACCAGATAAACTGAACTCCAACTTAAAAAACACTAAAAAAAAATCATGTTTTATAAATTTTCTGGCCTATTAGCCTAGTTTTCGATCTACATGAGATAACTGTTTATGGTCTTATAAATAAATGAATTTGATGCTGGAAAAACAAAAGGGGTAGAGGAAAGGGATAAAAAGAATTGAAATGTATTAGATACATGTACCAATTCCCTACAATAAATATAATCATTGTGTACTGTAAACATGTACTAATAAAAGTTAAAAAAAATTAACCTATACACCAAGGATGCATTTTTAGCAGAACTGTACACATAATAGAGACTGTTACAAAAGTCAGGACAGAGGCTGCACGGGGAGAAAAGTGGCTGTAATTAGAATTCTAGGATGGCTGGCAAATTCTACTTGTTAAACTGGGCAGTGGCCCCTTCAAGACTGTCCTCCAGTGATACATCTTTTGCTCTAGACTATTAGTGTTCATTATCTAAGTCTTACTTTTTTTTTTTTTTTTTTTTTTTTTTTTTTTTCCCCAGAATCAGGGATTATACTCAAGCCCTTGGCACTTGCTAGGGAAGTATTTATTCTACTGAGTCATCTCCCCAGCCCCTCTAAGTCTTACTTTAAAATAGAATTTTTATGTAAAGGTTCTCTCAAGTGGCTAATCTTTTATTTTAAAGTATCTATCTGTATTGAAGTTGCAATTCCATCATAAAACTGATAGTTTCAGGCCAGCAAGATAGCCCACTCAGCAGACTAAGTGCCTGCTTAGGCAAGGGCAGGAAATGGGGTTTAATCCTCGGCACCATATGCTTTTCCAGCCCCAGGCTGGGGCGTGGTGAACGGGCCACCAAGACCTGGCATGGTGGCATACTCCTATAATCCTAGCACTGGGGAGGCTGAAAATAGGAGGATCACTACAAGTCTGAGATGCACAGTGAGACCCTGTAAAAAATACATTTAAAAAAAAAACTGATAGTTTGTTTCATCCTTTGTAAACTATTAATGTGCAGCCTTTATCAAATACATATATTTATTTCTTGCAGAGACTCATAAGGAATGTTTAATGGAAATCCACCCTCCTTATTTCAGTCACTTGCAAACAGCAACATTCGCAAAATAATTCCTAAAAACACAGCTCACCTGAAAAATTTAACAGAAGGAACGTTTCCCGAAAAGAACTCTTTCCAGGGACATAGCTCATTGGCATATGTGCCTGCCTAGCAATCGCAAGGTCCTGAATTCATTCCCCGGCATCAAAAAATAAAAAAGAACTCCCACATTTTCAGTTATAATCCTCACCAAAGATACTTAAAAGGACCATCACCACAGGCATAGTAGGCTACACAGAAATATTACTTGGCATCCATGATATCCAGAAGACTGAAAGCTAAGACAGAAAAAAATAGTGTAAATATGTCAACAATGTTTGTAACAGAGACTGGCTAGAAAAATACATTTAAAAATTAATTCAGAAGATCAAATAGTTGCAGATATGAATTTGAAAAGGAAAGAATGCTACATACACTTTTTTAAATATCTTTTTTGTAGGTAGGTGAGATCAAATAGGCTAACTCAAAATTTCTCCTGCAAAAATGAGCAAATATAAGCAGTAAGCTATGAAAAAGACAAGCAGAAATGGGAAGCTAACTCTTGGAGATTAAAATATAATACAAAATCTTAAAAAAAAAAAAAAAAAGTGTAGCAATTATCCAAGAATGTCAGCTAGACCTTGTACAAAACAAAGTTCACAAATTGACCCAAAGGCAATAGAAAATCACTGCATGTTGCATAAACAGAGTATTTTTAAAATGATTTCTATGTGCTAGGCACTAGGAATTTACAGACTAAGTCATTTAATGTTGCACTACTCCAATATACAGATGTCACATCAGCCATAACTCATCTATGGAATTCTACTAATAAAAAGTAATAATACCAATAAAGCAGCTTTGGCCATACTGTTCTAGAAAGATCTCAAACGAAAATTACTAGAAATGAATGTGCAAGGGAGGCCAACCAAATAGCTCAACAGATTAAAGTGCCTGCAAGCAGGTGCAGGGGCCAGGGGTTCAATCACCGGGCCTGCTGTGCCAGCACTTGCCCCTGGGGTGCACTGAGATGGCAGCTGACACTGGGTGTGGTGGAGCGCACCTGTAATCCCAGCTCTTGGGAGGCTGAAGTAAGACAGCATTGTTTGTTTCTTTGATTGTTTGTTTGTCTGAGAAAGGGTCTTCCTCTGTAGCCCAGGCTGACCTGGAACTCACTGTGATTCTCCTGCCTCAGCCTTCCCAGTGCTGGGATTACAGATGTGCATCACCATACCCAGCTTAAAATGAGACAGCTTTGATCTAAATTTTGAGAGATTTCGTTTTATGTAGTTGTGCTTACTGTGGCTGTTACTGTTTTGCAGTGGTAGGAATCAAACTGTGGGCTTCATTCATGCAGTGATCTAACACTATGCTACATGTGCACCTCTAGAATTCATAGTTAAAGTCTTACTAGGTATCTTGCCATTAAAAATCACAAGCTCATGGCCTTGAAATCTACATATTATGGAAACAAAAACCTTTACATAGCTCTTACCAGTTATTTGAGATCTCTGTGAAACTACAATATCAACTAAATATGGAATTAAATAAAATCTTAATTTTCATAAATAGGAGTTACAATTTTAACAAGAAAAAAATTCTCACTGAAAAATAACTTCAAGTTAGTCCAAAACTCTAATAATGGCACATTATTACCAGCACTTCATGATTCCCAAGAACTATGATAACTATGCAACAACCAATGTTAAGTAAAATTATCAGGCTCCTTCTTAGGCATAGAATTGCTTTTCAATCACTTGGTCTACCGTGAAAAAAAAAAAAACACCTTCCATGTTTTCACCATTTCATCCTTGTCTTTTCTCTCCCTCCTTAAAATTTAAAGTTAAATGCAAGTCTCGCCACCTCTCCTAGGAAACCCAGACAATATTTCCAGGTAGAAGAGAAAGTTATGTTTCCCACTCCCCACTCAGAACTGCTAACACTGGCCTTGTTCACAGCAACTCATGATTACAACACTGTTTTCAATCATTAGTTATCTTTACATGAATCTTTTTCCATCAAAATATGGACACCAGGGAAGGAAAATTATTTGCTAAGTATTTACTACATTGGACATTATTCTCAAAAATTGTAACAACAACCCTGTAAATGTGGTACTATTACTCTCATTTTACAATTATGGAAACTGGATCAGGAAGATTAAATAGCTTGAACAAGATCACAAACCTAACAAGGGAGAAAGTAAGGAATCAAAGTTAATATTTTTCTGATTCTGCTGCTTTTCAAATGAAAGCAAAAGTCAAAGCACAACTGTCATAAAGCACCATACCATATGATGGATTTCCAAGGTACCTGCACTCATCTCATCTTTGTAGCCACCTTTAAAAGCAATGCACTTACACTACTTGCCAGCCTTTGCTCCAGCTTTTTTTCTGGTGAGTGCATGATCATGTTCCCTTTCTCCCAGCTTCTGGCAGAAGCTCTTTGCTAAATTTACACAGTCCTTCTAGGGATGGCAAACAAGTTCACAGTAAGACACAGGTCTATGTGTCAGAACACCACAAACTGTCAGAGTGACTGTTCAGCCACTGGGTCATGATAGCAAAAGCTACCAGAGATTTTCAGAGGTCTGAGCCTTTTGTTAGATTATTTTCAGTAATTCTTCTACCTCATCCAGGCTACATGTACTTTTCCCAACTGAATACTACACAAACCTGATTAAAATATTAAGTGATTGCAAAAGGAGTATTTGCCAAAGGTCCGGAGATGCATTTGATCCCACATGTCTACTAAAATCTGTATTCTAAAGTCAAAGAGCTAATAAATGTTTTCAGTATAGCGTACTCATGTCACAAAATGCCATTTTCTTTTACTCACCAGATATACTTGACTTAGCAAGTAAAAAATTAAGAGATCTAAATTTTACCTATAATTTTTAAAAGGTTATATGCTTAACCCAAATAAGGAAAGGAAAAAATTATACACTTTAAGAAATAGGGATGCTGTGGTATTGCATGCCTATAATCCCAGAACTTGGGAGGCTAAGGCAGGAGGATCATTGTGAATTTGAGATCTGCCTCAACTACAAAGTGAGCTCATGACCAGACTGAACTACCTAGTGAGAACCTGTCTCAAAGAAGACAGACAGACAGACAGACAGAGATGCAACCCAAAGCTTATGTTAAACAAGGTCAAAATTAAAATGCATTTAATGTACTATTCATTTGAAGGGTTTCAGCAAATCACTTTATATATTAGCTAACAGATGAGGGAAGAAATGTATAAAGGTAATTACACCAATTTGGACAAATAGATTTATATCATGCTGCCATAATGTACTTCCATATCATAAATACTGACAAAATAATTAGAATTTCATGGCATACTATATTTACAGATTCTCCTATAAACATGTCAGAAAAAAATCAATTCTACAAAAAATAAAACTAATAAGCATCATCTTACGGGCATTTGAAGTAATAGTATATGTAAAATCATTACAAAAGCTATTACAATAACTTTAGAAAGCCAAACACCTTAGTGCAGAGTGGATTAGGAAACTTGCTTTTAAAAATTAAAGTTTTCTACATATATAAAAAGTTAATAGATGGTTTAAGCAAAGATCTAATATTTAGGTCAATATTTAAGTGATTCAACAACATACTAAGAGATAAAATGATTCTCAATGACTATAAACACCATAAAGTTCAATAGAAGGAAATTCTCACACTAAGGAAAATAAAATGAAGTATCTAGCAGGCTCCCAAATAGATATAGTAAATCTGAAAATAATAGAAGCCAATACTTTACTGCAATCACTAACAGATTTCCTACTGTCTTAGTTACTCTTCTCTCATTGCTAGGACAAATACCCAACACTCAAAATGAAAGAAAGAAAGGTTTATTTAGCTCACAGTTACTGGAGGTTTCAGTCCATATTCAGCTGGCTCCAAGGCAGAGGGGCACAAAGCAGAGGGCAGCAGTTCATGGTGGCAGAACAGCAACAACAAAGAGCAATGGCTACAGGAAGTCTGTCTCTATGTCTCTTATACTACATTCAGGCTCAAAGTAGTCACACCCATAATCCTAGCAGTACTAAAACCCATAATCTCAGCCTTGGATCACACATAATCCCAGTGGATCATGAGTTAATCACAAACTTTAGAAGTCCCCACCCCATGACTACATGAAGCTTTGGGGGGACAACTAGACACAAGCCATAACACAGACTTAAAAACAAAGTCAAAATCTTTAAAAAAAAAAAAAAAAGGTTTCAGGGCTGACAAGATAGCTCAGTGGAGTAAAGCACTTGCTTAGGCAGACAAAGGGACAGGGGTTCAAACCCCAGTGTGCCTTGCTGGCCCCGCTGCTGGGGCCTACTGAGATGTCAGTTGATATGGTGGCACATGTCTGTAATCCCAGGATATGGGAGGCTGAAAACAGGAAGATCACTACAAGTTCAATCTGTGTAGTGAGACCCTGCACTAAATACATAATAAATAAATAAGTTTTCTTTTTTTTTTTAAAGAAGTTTTCATATTCCAACACTGTGCACTTAAAAGCAGACATTTGCCATTCCAAGAAAAAGCACTTTAAGGTTAACAGCATATTTTTAGCTTCTCTGGCTTCTTCATTTAAAATAAAATTTCCTTTCTAGAAGTAACTGAGTATAATATACTAAACTGACTACCTGATACCAAACAATGCAGTTATTCCCTACCTGAAATTTTATCCAACGGCAACAGACACTCAGTGAAGCACCTCAGTGTCACATTCTCCCTCAGTTCAAATTACAGGGACTTGCTTTCTGTAAGTTAATAGTTTGATCAAGTATCTTTTACAGGTAGGGAAAGACAAACTTAAAAGGGCAAAACTTGTCACTGTAAAAAAACATCAATAATATCATCAGGTCTGATATTATTGCATACTAGTATTTCAAAAGCAGTAAAATACACAAAATCAAATTTCTATACTAGAGTAAAAACTTCTAATAACTCTTCTTCTATTAGCTATGTGATAACACATGATAAAATGTCCAAATAAAAAGTTGTGTGATTTTTGGCAGGAATACTATTACTCAATTCAAGAAAAAAAAAGAAAAAAGAAAAATCCAGGCTACGATGGGGATAGAGCTCAGTAGTAGTCACTATCTAGTGAGTGGAACCCAGGTTTAATCTCCAGCTACACACACACACACACACACACACACACACACACACACACACACACACACAGGGGTATACAAGCACACAAATGTGCCTGTACACCTTCAGCTGTAAAATGCAAAAACAAGGGAAGAATTAAACACTGTTTTTCTAATAAAAGCTGTATCACTGGATAATTCATTTCAGAAAATTCTTTATTACAGAAGTATTTCAGCTGAGCATAAAACAGTAAGATTTAATTATCATCCTCTAGAACCACTGATGAAATGGATCCGGGCAACAGTTACTAATGCTCCTAAAACCTAAAGGTTTATAGGGAACTTGAAAATAGATGAATCCAGCTAACAATACTTAAGCCTAGCAAATTATTATTCTCAGATCCACTGATCTTAGCATCACAGAAACACATGGGAGTACCTGCTTAAGCAAGCTCAGGGATCAGGGTTCAATCTCCCATACTGCATGCCTTGCAGGCCCCACCCGGGGCACACAGAACTGGCCACTAAGACCTAGCACGGAGGCACATGAACGTAATCCCAGTACTGGGAAGGCTGAAAACAAGAGGACCAGTATGAGTTCAAGCTGCGTAGTGAGTTCCTGTACAGATGCATAAAAATAAAATAAAAATAAGAAAGGAACATGGGCTATTTGAGGCACTGTGTCACTTCCAACATCAAGGAAAAAAGCCAATACCTTAAGGTAAATTTACCTGAATAAGGCTTATATTCATCTGATTAAACTTCAAACAGTTTAGCAAAAACTAATACAGAAGCTGAGTATAATGACACACCTCTATAATCCCAGCATTCTGAGAGGCTGAAACAGCAGATCACTAATTAGGGCTTAGGCAATTTAGCAATTTAGCAACACTAAATTTTTTCACAATGGAAAAAAAGGGGGGGGGGTGGATGTAGCTCTTCAAGAAGACTCTAGTCAAACTCCAGTGAAAGACATTAAAGAGAGAAGTCCAGAATGTTGAAATTTTTACAGAAATGAATTGCTAGATCTGTCTAAAATATAAATGGCAAGGGAAAAGGGATCACAGATTGAAAAGTATTTAAGAAACACATACACCAAATGGCATATGCATACTTGCTTTAGCTCACTATCTGAATAAACCAAATATTTTTTAAACAAAACTAGCATACCATTAAGGAATTCTGAACATATATATTTGCTGATACTGTAATGGTTTATGTTTAGATGTCCCCCAAAACCTCATTCATGGTCTAATGATGGGATTATAGATACAAGTATATACCCAGTTGCCCACATACAATATAAAAAAAGGAAAGAGACTTGTTTTCTTCAGCTCCTCTCTTTCTACTCTTGCTGTTTTGCTGTTTTTCTGCCTCCATGAACTTTTGTTGCCTCTGCCTGGGAGCCAGCTAATTATGGAATGAAACCTGCAGAAACTGTGAGCTAAATAAACCTTTCCTTCCTTAATTTGGGGTGTTGGTTATTTTGTTCTAGGAACAACAGAAAAGTAACTAAGACAGATACTTAAAGCCTATTATGAGACTCCTACATGGTGACATTAGGCGGTAGCCCCAACCCAACTGCACGGTGGGATTCTGCTGAATGGCCCCAGCTACTTGAGACCATGCTGCAGTTGGATCTGCAGCCCAGGAACCCCCAAGGTGACACAGCTGGAGTCCTTGGTGCCAATGCCCTCAGAGCAGCCCCAGCCTAGGCCAGAATCCAAGCCTGAACCTGACCCTTGGGGGCCACTAGACAACATGCACTTCCTTATCACCTGCACTTCCTGGTACTTACTGTGTTGCTTGGAGGATGCCAAGCTGCCAGCTCATCCTTCTTGCAGACTTGGGTCAGGAGGCCTCTTCTTTCCCTGCAACTCCATGTTATTTCCTGATCCCGGCAGAGAACCCAAGGAGGCCCCCCAAGGCCTGTGGGCACCAGTCATCGATCCCCAACTTGTTTGCCCAGCGGCAGGCAACCAAAGCCAGCCCTGACCTTCATGTTCATCCTCACTCTCTTCTCCAGCTATCTGGGGTCAGCGTTCCCCAAACCAGGCCAAGCCTAATGTAAGACACTATGGCTGCTCACCTCCTGCCCTGTCTGACCCTTATTGCTAGAACTGAGCACCTTCCCAGGTTATGGCACTAAGTGTCTTGAGCTCTAAAACATACTTGACTGTGAAACTTCCCATACTGCTTTGTTTGTTTGTTTGTTTGTTTGTTTGTATGGCAGTATCAGTGCTTTTACTAAACAATGATACATTGCATACAGAAAGGATATCTGTCATAGACTAACCAGCTGACCAACAAGAAGGACCCATACTCCTCTTAAGGAAGTTTTCCCTCACTCTTTGTGGAAGGAGAGGATATCTGCTTACTAATCTAGCAGATGATATCTGGGGCAGCTCTGAAAAAAAACTTTGATCCTTGTTCCCATACCCCCAGAGAAGTGACACACTCTTGTCTGTTTTATTTAGAGATGATTTAAAAAAAAAAAAAAGCCAGGTGTGGTGGCACATGCCTGTAATCCCAGCACTCAGGAGGCTGAGGCAGGAGGATTGTTGTGAGTTCCAGACCAGCCTGAGCTACAAAGTGAGCTTAAGGCCAGCCTGAACTGCATGCTGAAACCCTGTCTCAAAAAAAAAAGACAAATATAAATAAATAAATAAATAAATAAATAAAAAATAAACATTATACAAAGGTTGATCGGTTTAAAATGTGACCAACACTGAAAGGCTGTGATGTCCGCTAGGTTGAAAGAAAGCTGGGCTCTGTAGCCACCAGTGCTTTGCCCCTCAGTCTGACTGCCCTGTTCTAGGGGGAACAAACAGATGACCAGGAGGCAGGAGATCTAAGACTGGAAGCCTCCAAGTGGAGCACTCTTCTGGGCCTGGCCCCAAATGCCTCACCTCTGTAGTCTGGACTGCCTGCCTTCATCACCTGCTCTTTCTCAGCTGCCCTTATAATACCAAGAGCAAACAGGAGCCAGGGAGGTGCAGTTTAAAGGCTTCAGGAAGTGAGAGCACTAACCTGAAGAATTGGGTGGGGGGGAGACAAGGAGTGATGGATAGAGGATATACCTATCTCGGGCTCAGCGGGGTCCACAGAAGGAAACACAAGACCCAACTAAATCAAGCTAGCCTTCTGGATAGCCCTGTCAAGTAACAGAACCTCTCCAACCTTACTTCATCTGAGAGCATGATAAATTCCCTTCTGGGGCCTACACAAATTTCATGAGTTGGACAAGTGCGTGATAATAAAATGTTTTACAAAGCTAAAAAAAAACTATTATGAGGCCAGGCATGGTGGCACATGCCTGTAACCTCAGCACTTGAGATGCTGCGGCAAGAGTTCCAAAAGAGTTCAAGGCCAGCCTGGACTAAATAGAAAGTTTAAGGCCAGTATGTTTTTTGTTTTCTTGTCTGTTTTTGGTCTTTTTGAGACAGGGTGCCACTACGTAGTTTAGGCTGGCCTTGAGCTCACTTTGTAGCCCATGCTTGCCTCAAAAAAAAAGACTCCTGCCTCAGCTTCTTAAGTGCTGGGATTATAGGTGTGTACCACCATACCCAGCTTCTAGGCCAGTCTTAGCTCTGCAGAGAAACACCCTTTCTCAAAAAATCCTGTAAAAACATAGGAAACATAAAAGACTAGTAGGAATTGTTTTTAAGAGTGATAATGGTACTGTAATTTTGTAAATGTTTGTTTTGAGATACACACTTAAGTATCTGAAACTAAAACAAGAAGGAAAGCTGACATTACTAAGTTAGCTAAGTTTATACATGATGTGAAAATGTTTAAATACAAGCTGATAAATCAATAAAGATAAAAGCTCTATATTTTTATTATTTTAAGTTAACAAAATAAAAAGTTAAAATATTTAATAACGTTTTTATCTCAGCAATCCTCCAGCTGAATTTAAAAACTACATTATATAAAATAGGAGCACCAACTACTTTAACTTACACACACAGAAATTTAACAGCTTAATCTTTAAAAGCTCTCTATTAAAAATTAACCAGAACTGCTTCTAAGCACCAGCTGCAAAGTTTCAGAATAGCCAACATAAGAACAGATTACTATAGATGAATCTATCAATCAAACAAGTACTATGCCAAAAAGATCAAATGCAAGACGCATTCACTGATGGGTAATTGTTCAGTGAGCAAAATTAACAATGATATATATAAAGATTAAAAAACAAAAAAGGGCTAGGGAGATAGCTCAGTGGAATAAGCTCTTCCCCAGCCAAGTGCAAGGGCCTGAGTTGAATCCCCAGTTCCACAAAAAAAAAAAAAAAAGATTAAAAAAACAGCCAGGGATAGTGGCCCATGCCTGTAATCCTACAACTTAGAAGGCTGAGGCAGGAGGACTGAGGCCAACCTAGGCGACACAGTGAGTCAAGGTCAACTTGAACATAGCAAGACCCTGTCTCAAAAAAGTCAATCAATCAATAAGCAAACAGAGTACCAAGCATATAGTTACTCTTAATAACCAACATTTGGAAAAAGTAAGATCACACTTCAATCAACTGTGGTCCTTTGCATTTCTTTAAATGTAGTGGATAACCAGGAATATAGCTCAGCAGCACAGCACCTGCCTGGAAAGTGTAAGGTTGTGAGTTTGAGACCCAGTACCCCCCAGAAAAAGTAGTGGATAAATAAGAAACAGTACCTGAATAAATATATAAATGAACAGATGTATGCATGCAATTATACAGTAAAACTGATACACCACCATGAGATATGTGTAAATCATTTATGACTTTAGAATAAAATACAGCTATAAATACTTCAAAAGACTTAAGGAAAAATTCATACCATTTAAACCAGCAGTATATCCCTAAAAAACCAAAACAGACAGAACACCGTATATATACCAGCTAAATTATAGTACTATTTTGATAAATAGCAAAAACAAATTTAACAGTGGTGGCATTACATGTCAACTGAGCTAAGCCAAATTACATTTCCCAAAATTACCCTTTCCTTCCATATCTTTTTAGGGTGGGTCATAAGATGATTCTTGTGGGAGATCTGGAGGCAGGAATTGGCCAGATATTTTCTAATAAGAAATGCAGAATTTTGGCCAGTGAGGTATCTCAACAGAGTAAGCACCTGCTTAGACACAGGGAGCAGGGTGTGATCACCAGCACCACATGCCCACTAGCCCAGCCCCCAGGCACACCGAGTAGGCCACCAAGACTGGGCATGGTGGTGCATGCCTGTAATCCCAGTGCTGGGGAGACTGAAAAGGATCAGTACGAGTCCAAGATGCATAGTGAGACCCTGCAGAAAATACATAAAAAGAAAAAAAAAAGAAATACAAAATTATCTAGCTTCTTAAAAAGAATTGCATTCATTAGTCATGCTATTCTGTCTTATTTACCTGGACCCTCCAAACTATTACAGTCTCAGCTGTTGGCTCTGCTATGAATAAACCAGTTTAAAGCTTTCCTTCCCTACCCCACATTTTTTGAGACATAGTCTCCAAATGTTGCACTGGCTTGGCCCAAACACATGAGCTTGAGTGATCCCCTTTCCTCTGCCTCCCAAGTCACTGAAACAACAGATATGTATTACTGCATCCAACAAACACTCTTAGATCCTTCTAACTCTCAGGACTGGGGGAAAAAAAATCAATTAATTAAATGTAAAGGAGTCACGGGGCATGGTGGCTTACACCTGTTAATATCTGCACTTGAGTGGCTAAAGCAGTAGGACTGAAATGAGTTTGAGCTCAACCTTGAGCTGAAGACCAGCCTGAACTGCAGAGCAAGATCCTGTCTCAAAAAGACAAAAAAAAAAAGAAAAGCAGTCAATAATAGTGAAAGCAGAGTAGTGGATGCAGTGGTGAAGAAGAGAGACCCTGAAGAGAGTACTAAGGAGTACAGCACTTCTTTCCAAAAGTGAGGAAAATATTCTGGATATTCTGAGCATCACAGTAGGAATATACACACACTATGACTGCTACCCCTTGGTAGACTGGAAGCCATAGACTGCCGTTTGGGATTCTAGGCCTCACCCTTACCCATGCTGAGAGAAGAAAAGGGGAGAGGAAAGTAGGGTGATAATTCGTATGGCCACCTCTGAAAATTACTCTTTTTAGAAGGCCAGTGTTGCCCTGGGTCTGACCTCTGCATCAGTGGTACAGTGCACTAATAGAGTACATACTGTTTCACTGTGTAGCACTGATACTTAAACACAGCAAGACTGAAATGCAGAGGATGAGATATTTTAAACCTAGAGATAAAGTTTGTTTTCCCTTCGTCCCATTCTGGACATTACTCCTACCAACAATGAAATTTCACCTTTTAATAAAAATAAATTTCACAGTGCCTACCTGGCAAGTGCAAGGTTCTGAGTTAAAAATCTGGTGTCGGGGGAAAAAATAAATTTTAATTAAAGAAAATCACAATTTTTTTTTTTTTTTTTTTTTTGCTTCGTTTTGTTTTGGTTTGTTTTGGTTTGGTTTGGTTTTGGTTTTGGTTTTGGGGGGTATAGTTTTTGTGTGTTTTGCTTTGTATTTTTGTTTTGCTTTTTGAGAGAGGGTCTCATTTTGTAGTACAGGCTGGCCTTAACCTCACTATGTAACCCGAGCTGGCCTTGAACTTTCAACAATCTTCATGTCTCAGCCTTCCGGATTATAGGTATGCCCCACCATACCCAGTGAACCACAGTTTTAAAAGCAATTGCTAAATGAAAACAGACCAGGAAACAAAGGACTAAATATTGTATTTTATCAATTCTGTGTTTCCACATTTCTGAAAGTGTGTGTGTTTACATTACCTGTATGGTACCTTTGTTAGCCAGGCAGCCCTCCAATACAAACTTTTTTTTTTTCTAATACAAACTTTATTCTAATGATGTGACAAGAGATAACACAGTCTTTCTGGTGAAGAGACACACCACAAGCATCAGGTGAGAAAGGGATCTGTTTGTCCTGAGAATCTCCTGTTGACACTTTTGATAAGGTCAAGCAAACAACAGCATCACCAACCATAACAGTAAGCCAGACATGCCTGTACCCCTGGACCCAGGAAGGCTAAGGCAGAAGGACCCAAACATCAAGCCCAGCTTGACACAATTTAGCAAGAAAACTATTTTTAAAAGTGCAACAGAGAGCCAGGCGTGGTGGCGCACGCCTATAATCCTAGCACTGGGGAGGCTGAGGCAGGAGGATAGTTGTGAGTTCGAGACCAGCCTGAGCTACAAAGTGAGTTTAAGGCCAGCCTGAACTGCATAGTGAGACCCTGTCTCAAAAAGACAAAAAAAAAAAAAAAAAAAAAAAAAAAAAAAAAAAAAAAAAAAAAAAAAAAAAAAAAAAGTGCAACAGTAGCTTCAAAGATAGTGAACAACTTGAAAGAGTGTCACCTTACCAATATTTCTGAAAGCCAAAGGATGCTATAAGGCAAATTAATGCAAGCACCAAAAGCTCAAACTCAAGGTGTTCAAGGATCAGGGTTGTAGCTCAGTGACACAGTGCTTATCTAACACATGCAATGCCCTACCTTCAGTTATCAGCACAGGAAGGAAAGAAGGGAGGGAGGGAAAAATAGAACAAAGGAGGGAAGAAAGAGCAAATGAAAGCAAAAGTCATTTGGGGATAGGCATGGTGGCATATACCTATACATAGTCCCAGCTCCTAGAAAGGATGAGGCAAAAGAGCTACTTGAGCCCAGGTATTGAAGGCCAACCTGGGCAACACAGGAAGATTCCATCTGTTGTGGTTTGTGTCTAGATCTCTCCCAAAGTCTAATGTAGTCTTGGGATGGGCTTACAGGTCCAATGCTGGGATTAATGGTGTACACACCCTCTGGAGCAGGTAGCCTGCATACAATGTAAATGAGAAAAAGAGGCTGCTCCTCCCGTTTTACTCTTGCTGTCTTCACTGTTTCCTGTTGCCCTCTGCCATGTTCCAACCTGCCTTGGCAAGGCAAGTATGGAATGAAACTCCCAAAAACTGTGAGCTAATTAAACCTTTCCTTCCTTAGTTCTGGACACTAGGTATTTTGTCTTGACACAGTGAGGAAAAAGGAACAAAGAGATTATCTCCTAAAAAAATGATTCAGAAGACTTCAACTCTAAATATCAAGCAGTTTTAGGTAGACCTTCAACAATTTTCTAATGTCCTCATTCATACATACACTCAGGAGTGAATTACAGTTAAAAATGTCCTAGGTATGAAAGTATTTTCAATAAACTTAAAGAAAATCCAATAAATAATAAACAAAATAGAATAGGTAAAAAGACTTCATTTACAATAGCAATATAAACTGAAAAAAAAAATCAATAATAAACATCAAAAACCCTAAATCAGGACCAGCAAGATAGCTCAGTGAGCTGGGCGTGGTGGTACATGCCTGTAATCCCAGCACTCGGAGGCTGAGGCAGGAGGATTGTTGGTGAGTTCGAGATCAGCCTGAGCTACAAAGTGAGCTTAAGGCCAGCCTGAACTGCAGTGAGACCCTGTCTGAAAGACAAAAAAAAAAAAAGATAGCTCAGTGGTCTAAAGCACTTGCTTAGACAAGCTTAGGCAAATGCACAAGGACCACAGTTCAATCCCAGCCACCACATGCCACGCCAGCCCCAACACCAGGGTGGGCTGATCCAGCCAGCCCCCCCCAAAAAAAAAAAACACTATGAGCAAGCTTTAAAAAAAAAAAGCAAAGTATTTGCAATGCAAATAATAGGTTAATATACCTCATATGCCAAAACATTTTCAGCTGAAGGGGTAAAACATAAAAATCTCATAGAAAAATAATATAAAAGGACACTATATAAAATGCAATAAAAATGGCCCTTAAATATGTGAAAAGATATTCAAATTCACTCATAATTACATAAAAGTTAAAAAGGATTTTTTTGTCTTTTTAAGACAGGGTTTTGCTGTGCAGTCCAGGCTGACAATGTACTCACTTTGTAGCCCAGGCAGGCAGGCCTTGAATTCCAAGTGCCTCCCAAGTGCTGGGATTACAGGTGTGTGCTACCATACTGGCCCCAGCAACTTAAAACTACACTTAACTATAATTGCTCACCCATCAGAATGGAAAAAAACATCAAAATCTTGACAAAACACAATGTTAAAAGAAATTTTCAGGCATTGCTAGTAGAAATGCAAAATGGTACAATTCACAGGAAGGAAAATGTGGTAATATCCAACAGACCTACAAATACATTTACACTTGTGTTAGTTATTCCACTTGTAGAAATACATCTCATAGATACGCCTCCAACATAAAAAATATACACTCAGGGCCGGTCAGATAGCTCAGCAGCATCTGCTTAGGCAGAGCACAGTGCCTGGGATTCAATCCCCAGCCGTGCTGGCCTCACCCCTGGGGGTGCACTAAAACGGAGATTGAGACTGGGTGTGGTGGTACAGGCCAGTAATCCTAATACTTGGGAGGCTGACAACAGGAAGATCACTGAGTCCAGTGTACATAGTGAGATTCTGTAGACCTTGTACTACAATACCCAAAAAAAAATGCATGCACAGCAGCTGGGGCTAGACATTGTTCAAGTGCAATTCTATAACCAGCACCAGAAGGGCTAATCAAGCGGTGACTATTCCTAGTAAGAGTATGTAGCTGCAAGGTCCTCTTTCTCAAGGGGCCCTATATACTCTCCTCTGGCCCCAGAGCCCCATTTTGGCACCTCAGGCTACACAAGCCCACATTTCACTAACATGTACTCCTGGATTCCTTTCCCAGAGGGGAAAGCCTCTCCCTCATGTACATCACCACCTTGGGCTTTCCAATGCACTCAATCTGAGGCTGAGACAGCACAATCCTTTCTAGGGACATAGGTGGATGATGAGGAGTTAAGGAAGGAGCTGGAGTCTAGCAGGGCTTTGGGCTTAAGTTCTTATTCACTAAAAAAACAATTAGAAGCACAGAGGGTGAGGGCAGGGAGTTTGGGGGAACCAGTCCAAGGGAAATGGAAGTTCAATGATGTTCCAGATTTTAATCCCCTCATCACTTTGACTTTAAATAAAGAAGCCTGGGACACAGTAAAAGATAAATAAATAAACATACATACATACATTGAACAAGGTTACTAATTAAAGTATTACTTGGAAATTTTGAAAATTACCCAAATGTCCAAATATAAAGACCACCTGAATAAATTGAACACACACACACACAAATAAAAGAACCTCCATATCTCCATAACGATAGGGAAGGAAATTTTGACATATGCTACAATATGGCTGAACCTAACATCATATTAAATAAAACAACCAATCACTAAGAGGAAAATGTCCTATGACTCCATTTACATGAAGCACCTTTTCAAAATCACAAAGAAAGAAAGTAGGGTGGTCATTAAAAGTAGGGGGCTAACCACCAGGTGTTACTCTTTTTAATAAATACAGTGTCTGTTTTACAAGATGGAAAAACAGTTGTAGAGATGAATGGTGGTCATGGCTGTACAATGGGGGTGATATCTACTATTTCTCATAGAAGTATAGACTTAAAAATGGTTAAGTTGGGACTGAGGGCATAGCTCAGTAACTTAGCAAACATGAGGCCCTAAGTTTAACACTCAGCACCAAAGGGGAAAAAGGAGACACAGAGACTGAGAGACAGAGACAGAAAGCACACCTGTAATTCCAGCTACTCAGCAAACTGAAGCAGAAGGATTACAAGTTTGAGAATCATCTAAGCAGCTTAGCAAGACCCTGTATAAAAATAAAAAAGGAGAAATGTAGCACAATGATAGAGCTATCAAATACATGAACTGCTAGGTTCAATTCCCAGTATCACAAAATAAATTTTCTAATGAAAAAAAAAAAACAGGGCTGGGGAGACAGTTTAGCAGTCTAAGTGTCTGCTGGCAAGCACAAGTCCCAAATTTGATCCCAGGTACTGTATACAACGCCAGCCCTGGAACCTGGCATGGTGATGCACGCCTGTGATCCCAGCGCAGGGGAGGCTGAGGCAGGAGGATTACTATGAGTCTAAGCTACAAAGTGAGACCCTGTATAAAATAAATAAGTAAAATTAAAAAAAAAAAAAAAAGAAAAGTTGGAAATGTTTAAATTGATGTTTTATGTTTCGTATATTTTACTATAATATTAAGGGTTAGGTAGGTCTGAGACAGCATACAGCTACAACACACAACACTCAGATTTTAACTCCCAGCACCCTAAAAGGGAAGAGGGAACATAAGTTGCCTTTTCATAAAACAGAAGGGAAAATAGAGAATATACAAAACAAACATATTTTCTTTTCTTTAAAAAATAAACAAACGAAAGGCCAATCAAAAAATAATGACAAATGAAAGATGTTCCACATAATTAAAAATATTTTTAATTAAATCAAGAAAAAGGGGAATGAAACCAATTGAAATTCCCTTCCAATTAATAAAATAATCACACAGAAGGGTGGAAAAAAGCTATCAAAAAATTAAGAGACCCAGGGAGATAGCTAGGGCACAGGGAGACAGCTGGGCCTGCTTGCCTGGGAAGTATAGGGTCCTTAGTTCAATCCCAGCTACCACAAAAAGAAAAAAAAAAAAATTAATATACTACTTGAAATATACTTCAAAAACACACATACATCCCTTAGCAATAGTCAGAGAAGATGGTTTAACTATACCCAAATCTAGATTACTTTTCTTTTTTGTGGGACTTTTCAGTACCAGTCAGTACATGCATAATGATGTTAGAACTAACTCAGAAGTTTATTACATGTGAGAAAATGAGATATGCAGATACTGTTGGGAGCCAGGGTTTTCAGTATAGGAGAGAGAAAATAAGAAATAGGAGAAGCAAGCAAGAATCCTACAAAAACAGACTTGATTTGGAAGCTGTGAGTTCATGAGTTATAATATATAAGTGTACACAAACAGATAAGCATGAATGAAAGCCCCTATGAATATGTGTATATGCTGGTACACACTCATTTGTAATCATATATGTAAGCACAAGCACATGTAACTCTTTTCCCTCTCTGCCCATGCAATGAAACCTCATACAAAAACATCAAAAGAATAATAGGAATACAAGCACCCAGTTCTTCATAAACATTCTTCACAAAAGAACCTGCCTTTCTCAAAAAAAAAATGGCTCCTTAGGTATATGACGAGCCAGGGTCTAAGGTCAGCCAGTAAGGAAACACCTCAAAATTTGAGGATCAAAGTAATTAGATAATGAATTTTAATCAATGATTGGAAGAACAGAAGTTCACATTTGCAAAAAGTAGAAAAATAGGTAGAAAGGAGCAAAGAAGGGAAAAGCACGCATATGTACACACGCACGCATGCACACACACACACACACACACACACACACACTATATATATATATATATATATATATATATATATATATATATAGTGAATATACAATATAAACATAATTTCTTTTCTTCAAAAAATAAACAGTAAGACCGGGCCCAGGAAGATGGCTCAGTGGAATAAGCGCAAGGACCTGATTCCGCAAAAAAAAAAAAAAAGGCAATCATGCACACCAGATGAAAGCTACTTGGAGGTGTAGTTTTAATATTGTCATCTAGTCTGTAAGCAACTGGGATATTACATGTTACTTAAGTTTCATGCCATAATATGATATTCTATTGATAATAGACCTATCTACATATGCTACGAGGAAGTATTTATAGCTATTAAAATATACAATATGTTTTAAATGAGTTTAAAGCACTCAAAAAAGTCTATTGAGAATTAGGTGTATGAAAACTGAGTATTAATTGATTTGATTAGCTAATTGAGTAATTAACAGATGAACATCCAAATTAAATGTGATAAAGATAAACACAAAACAAGGGTAAATTTGATCCCTAACACCAAAAAAGAAAAGAAGCAATTATAGTGAATCTGGGGTTCAAATATAATAAGAACATAATTCAACTGTCAGAGAAATCCCCCTTAGATATAATAAACATTAGAATTATCAGATTTTTACTTCATTTGTATCTGCCAAAAAGGAAAACCCACAGAATAAAACAATCTAGGTTTCTTGTCTAAATTGTATAACTTTTACAGCCACATTACTACTTTTTGCGGAACAGGGGATTCAACTCAGGCCCTTGCACTTGCCAGGGAAGTGCTTACTCCACTGAGCCATCTCCCCAGCCTCCACATTACTATTTCTTGAAAAACCAAAGAAAAATCACTAAAATGGGTCAAGTAACTGTCTATAGAAGACAGAAAGTAAACAAGCCACAGAATTAGGGCAGTGCTCATCTGTACAACCAAGTGATTTAGGAGACCAAATGTAACGGAAGAAACAGGCAATTCGCAAGCTGGGAAACCACTTGAATATCCACATTGTGACCTGTATACTTATATAAATGACAGGTATGGAACTGGAAAGTAAGAGATGAAAAGTATATTCTAAATAATTTTCTAGGAATTAACCTGTATGATAACTTGTCCACTTTGTTTACAGTTTTGAACACTAACTCGAGGCCACCAAATGTGAATTTAGTGAACATTCTTTTTTCTCTTAATGTATGTATTAAACTATCAAACGTAAGAACTAAAGCAAAATGATGTTGCACATATTATCTCTAAGTTAGGCACCAATAACACACTATAAACTAATCCAAAAAACAAATAAATGAAAATAAACTAAAAAAAAAAAGTGATCCATACTGCTACATATATCTTCTAAATTCCTTTTGGGAGAAGGTAAAACATGGAAATCTATAGTATTGGTTAAAAACTTTTTTTCACATTATGTTTTCATTAGTATGAAAAGGAATTATTTTATTTTTAAAAATGATAGATAATAGAACAGAGAAAGTAGAACAGTGGTTGCCAGGTATGAGAGAGGAGAAATGGAAGCTGTTTAGTGGATTCAGTTTCAATTTTGAAAGCCGAGAAAGACTGTAGAAGTGGCCTATGGGGATGCTTGAACAACCAAATAAACACACTTAATATCAATGAGTCACACACTTTAGTCCCTACAGTGGTGACTTTATTACTATAACAATATATATATTTTTATAATACAAATTTTAAAAAAAAAGAAAGAAAATGACAATAACCTAACATCAGGATATAAGAAAAGTCCTACAGAAATCAGTTCAAAGAATTTAAAACCTAACAATCTCTAGGCATTTGGCAAAAGTACAAATTATATTAACACAATAGCTCTCAAGAACATCATTATGTTATTAAAATAAAAAGAAATAGTCAAGCTAATAAGTTTGTTGTGTCAAGTATGGCTTCATTGTTTTAGTATTTAAATTTGGTATACAAAACAACAAGATTAGGCTCCTACTGAGCCCTGGAGACAGCAAGAGGCAGTGGCAAAAACCTGGCCTCCAAGTGGGTAAACCCTACCCTGAGCTCAGACAAGCAAACAGGCTTGCAAGCAAGCCAGACTGGCTGCAAAAGCTGCAAGAGCCACAGAAATCATCAGGGAGTTCAGTACTCCCAACAACAAATGTTCAGATGAAGAAATGAGTAATAATTAAGAAAACACTGTTCTTTCATTAAACATACATCATATGTAATGGACTAATTTATCAGATAATAAGAAACTAAAATAGGTACTTTCTCTAAAACCAACTGAATATCTACTTATGGTGAGGGGAGGCAGACCACCAAAGTTTGTAGACACACAACAGCAATACTAATAAGTGCCTAGAAGCTAGTGTTCATCACATTGACCATTTGTAACTGTAAAACCAAAGGAAACTTGTATTAAACTCATGATGTCTCAATAAATTTAGTGTTGAAATATTTATTCAAGTTTTTCTTTTCCAAATGTATACATATTCTTTACATGTCTATATAGAGAAATACACATAGATAGACATGGATATTCTATGGGGGTTTGTTTTGAGACAGGATCTCACATGTAGCCCCAGCTGCCCTCAAACTCAACATTCTTTCTGCCTCAGCCTCCCAAGTTAGGGTTACAGGTATGGTTATGTCACCATGCCAGGCTTAGTTTATATTTTATATCCCATACTACACTGGTACACTGATACCAGACAGTCAAAGAAAAGAAAAACAAAAAAGTAATCTGTTTTCTACATATTAAGTGGTACCTACTTTATGACAGAAATGTTATTACTACTGATAATCACATTACCTAACTTGGAAACATTTCACCATCTATACACATGAATAAATAAAAAAAAAAATTAGAAGAGGGGAGTAGAACCCCCCAAAAAAGAAGGGTTCTGTTACGCACATGCTCACAGCCCAGAATCACACTTCAGTTTGAGTCCCGGAACTGCCTCTGGGGGTGTTGTGTGGAACACACATTTGAGACTAGGTAAGAAAAGCACTTCACAGAGTTGTGAAGACTGGATGCACAGTAAGTGCATGATATTATACCTGTCCAACAAGTGTTCAATAGTGTTACCAATTAGTGACTTTTATAAAATATTAACTATTTATAGTTAAATATCATTTCCAATGATCTATGAACTAGAAACAGAAAGACCTGATTTAACAACCAGATTGCATCAAAGGCCAATAATACAGAAAAAAATCATAAAACATAATTCCATAATCAATTTAAAAGATGAGAAAAGTAAAATTTTATTTTTTCAATACAACTAAAATCAATTGGTACATGACTATATAAATTATATTACAATATAGTTTTTACTATGGCTTTTTCATGAAAATGAAAACCAATTATACCCACAACATGTGGAGTACCTCTATCTATGTTAACTAGACAGGCCTTATCCAAGTTCAGGAACATTTCAAAACACAAGTTATTTTATATTTTTATATTAGGATTAAGTGGAGTTAAGCAAATAACTTAGTTCCAAGCCAAGAATTTCCAGGTTTCAGTCTCAAAATAAAGCATAAGGCACATTCAATTACCAAAAATACCTCCTTTTGGACTGATATACTGCCAAAATCCATCCCTTCCAGGATGACTAATATAAAATGGTCTATTCTGAATGCCACACCAAAGACTACATTTCAGCCACCACTGGGAACCCTTGGCCCAGCCAGAGCAATAAGGACATGAAGGCAAATGGGATAGAGCCATAACTTCCCATGGACTGAATGTTCATGGCCATCCCCAGCCAAAGTTAAAATATGCCCGATGAGCTGGGTGTGATAGTATGAAGTATGAACCCAGAACTTTGAGACACTGGGGCATGGGAATCACAAATTCACACCCAGCCTAGGCAACTCAATAACTTAGCAGAACCTTGATTCAACATAAAAATGTAAAATACAGACTAGGGGTGTAACTCAGTGTGAAGGCTCTGGGTTCAATTCTCGGTACAGAGAAAGGAAAGACAAAATGTAATCCCTCATTCAGTGGTACTGGAAGGAAGATCTTCGCATTAGATCATGAAAGTGGAGACTTCACAGTAGAATTTTTGCCTTTTTAGAAACAGAAGAGATACAAATACCCCTCTGAGCCAGGGAAGGGGAGGATTCATTAATCAGAGCAAAAGGGCAGCCATCCACAAGAAGGAAAAGAGCCCTCAGGCCCCTAAATGCTGGTATCCTTATCCTGAATTTCTCAGCCTCCAGAATGCATAGTAAAGTGTTTTATTCAAGCCATCTTCTCTGTAGTATGTTATAGCAGCCAGAGCAAACTAACATATAACAGACTAAACTGCAACTTGCATAAAACACTGACCAACACACAATCACTTACCACACATTAATCTTTACAATCATCCTATTAAGTGCAAATTGTCTGCATTTTACAGACAAGACAATCAAATTCAAAGAATTCAGTTTCTCCAAGTCCCATAGTTAGGCAGAGTTGCTGCTGTTGGCTTGTCTATCCCAGGTGGAAAGGGCGCAGAGCATAGTCAGTGCTCCACCACTGAGCTCTCTGCCAGCCAGAAGCATGCTCACTCACGCTGTCAGCCTACACACATGTACTGGGAAGCATGCTCCTCTGCAGCAGGGCTACCAAGATGAAGAGTTCTCTCCATCTTCACAGGACAGAATACAGACCTAAGTCTGTACAGCTTCTGACAACAAGGCCATCCCACCAAAGGATGGCCCTCATTCATTCAGTTTTTGTTAAGAGCTTTCACGAAATATAATCCACATGCCATCCAATGTATCCTTCTAAAATGTGAAATGGCTGGTTTGAGTGCAGTGGTGTTTAAAGTGTGAAATTCAGTAGGTTTTAGTATTTTCACAATTACACTAGCATCACTATTATCTAATTTTACAACATTTCCATCACCCTGAAAACAAAGTCATTCCTCATTCCTCCTCTCCCTCAGGCTCTGGCAATTATCAATCTACTCCATGACTCATGAATCTCCCAATTTTGAAAATTTCATGCAAATGAAATTTAAGTGCAATTTCATGATATGTAGGTTTTTGTGACTGGCTTCTTTCACTCGGCATAATGTATTTAAGGTTGATCTATGGATCAACACTCCGTTTTTCTTAACATGAAAATAACATTCCACCATATGAATACATCACTTTTTATTTACCTATTCACAACTTGATGGAAATTTAAACTATTTCTGCTTTGTGGGCAATATCAGCAATGCTGCTATGAACACACCTATACATACTTTAGTGTTGAAGTATATTTTGAGTTTTCTTAGTATGCCTTTCAATCTGAAGGTAACATACGGTCTCACTATACAGTTCAGTATGGTCTTGAACTCATTTTGTAGCCCAGGCTGGCCTTGAAATCACAATGATCCTCCTGCCCCAGACTCTCGGAGTGCTGGGACACACTTTTTTTAATTGTAAGATAACATTCAAAGCCATGAGCTGTTGAACAGGTGTATTATCCCTATTTTCAAATGAGGAGATGCAGAATAATTCAGTGGTTAGATGAGGTTATATTCAGCTTGGAAATAGCAAAAGTCAGAGTAAAACTTTTTTCTCTCTCTTAATGAAACGTTCTTAAATCAGCCGGACCTAGGGGCATATGCCTGCAATCTCTGCTATTCCACAGACTGAAGCAGGAGGACCACAAGTTTGGGGCTAGCCTATGCAACTTACCAAGAACCTGTCTCAAAAATAATAACTACAAATGGCTGTGTTTGCACTAGTTCAGTGTATAGCACTTAGCATGTGCAAGTCCCTGAGCACAACTCTAGTATGATGGAGGGTGGGAAATGCAGGAAAGAAAGAGAGAGTGAGAGGAAGAAGAAAGGGAGGACAGAAAAGGAAGAGAAATGTATTGAAAACAAGTATTTAAAACTCTGTTACCTAATTAATACAAAAAAAAGTATGTCATAAAAAAATGTTATAACTATTTTGTGCTAAGTAATACAGCAATAAACAAACTGCAAGCATAGGAGAAGTTTTTTCCCCTAGGACTCTCACACAAATAATGATTCATCTGAGTCTCAATCTACAGATCAGGTTCTCCACAAGCCATAAATGGCCAATAGTGAGAAGTATGGACTATTCATAATCTAAAACTCAAGACACTACACTTGGACTTGGATATAGTTCAGCAACATGAGCACCTGCCTGGCAAGTATAAGGTCCTGAGTTCAATCTCCAGCACCAAAAAAAACACTACAGTTACATATGCAGGAAGTTGCATAGTCATATCATCTCTCTCATATCATATGGTCCTAACAGTTCTTACTCATGCATGCATTCATTTATTCAAAAAATGTTTCTCAGTCCCCACTATGGCAGGCTCTTTCCAACTTATAAATTCTAGCTCCCCATGCTTTCCCAGACTGTTCCGCTACATGACACAAAGCAATGCTCTTCCTGCACCAGAAGACAAGGAAGTGACCCATAAAGACCCAACTCCTGCCTGCTAAGAAAACCAGCTAGCAGGGCTGGAGACAGGTCAGCAGCACAGTGCCTGCCTGGCAAGCACAAGGTCCTGAGTTCAATTCCAAAACTAAAAAAAGAAAACAAAATGAGCTAGCTACGTCCAACCTGTTAAAATCCATCCGGAAAAAGCCACAAGTGAGCAAGTATTTCCAATATGCATGACCCAGAAATTAGACTGAGTATCTTTATCTACTATTTCAAAAGAAATATGAAGTTCAAGTGACATGGCATTTGCCACCAAGAAGTTAAACAATAATCCTTTGCCAATCTTCACCCTAAGTACTACCTTCCTTCATATGCTAACACATACATCTTCTTTACTGCACCTTGATTTCCAAAAAAAACTTCAAATTGTATTTCTACCCTGTTTTCATGTAACAAAATATTAACAGCATCAAATTATGTCACATTCAAATTTATGTACTTAGCTACCTCATGGGGTATTTTTTATGCTTATATTTCAAACTAACAGAGAAGCCAAACTCATGCATACTGTACTTCAAAATAAATCCTGCAAGATAAACTCCCCTAGGGAACTAGTAAAATCAAAGCATTTTATATTAGTTTGGTGCATGTAAAATATACTTTTAAATTTTTATTCAGCTTTATATCTGTACTGGCTGATATACTGTGTCAATCTGAGAAGTTCAAAAGTTTAATTAAGTGACTCAGCAGGGAGCTAGGGTTCTTAGTTTGTAAACATCCTCATCCTGTGCAAGAGGAAGGTATGGACATTGTGTGAGTTCTACACACACCCACCACCACCACCACCACCACCAAGTAGCCTGCTTATAAGGAAAGGAGAGAGACAGCTGTTGCAGCTCCTCCCTTTGCTATTTGCTATTTTCTGCCATGCACCATTTGTGTCTTAGAGCCAGCCCACTATGGACTGAAACATCCATAAACTATGAGTAAGTAAACCTTTCCTTTCTAATTCTAAGTATTTTGTCCCAGCAATAAGAGAAAGGTAACTGAGACAATATCCACAATAAAATTTGAGCCGGGCGTGGTGGCACAAGCCTGTAATCCCAGCACTCAGGAGGCTGAGGCAGGAGGATTGTTGTGAGTTCGAGACCAGCCTGAGCTACAAAATGAGCTTAAGGCCTGCCTGAACTACATAGTGAGACCCTGTCTCAAAAAGACAAAAAATAAATAAATAAATAAAATTTAATGCATGTTGAAATCTAGAGTTGAACATAGTTATAATGCATGTTCATATCTTGAAAAATCCAAAAATCAGATAATAATCAAAGTGATTCTTTACTATCTCAATTCCTGAATATCAAACTTTTCTAATACTGTGCATATATATATATATATATATATATATATAACTTCATAAATTTTAAATGTATAAAAGTATATTGTTCTAACAGTGTTTGTAAATAGAATATCATGTCTGCACCTTGTACAACAAATAACCACTAAGAAAACAATATGCAATGTATTAATTATTGAATCTGTTCTAGTAATTTGATTTGAAACTGTCTCACTGCTATTTATTCTTCAATAAAATTATGGAAAAAAGTATACTGTTTATATTAACAAGCTAATTTTCCTAAATCATGTAGAATGTGTAAGCAGTCTATTAACAATGCTTTCAGACAATTTAAATCTAAAAATTATACTTTAAAAGGAACCAAGCCAGTTAATATAAAAGGTATGAATGAAAATATGCTGTTTCACATATATTTGAAAAGTAATTACAGATGGAATGAAGAGAAATCCAAATGTAAAAATTTTAACTAGCAAGCAAAACACAGTCCAAAATAAATTCCAGACCTGGGTACAATGGCCCATACCTGTAATCTCAGCACTTGGGAGGCTGAGGCAGAAAGTTCACCTGGGCTTCAAGGCTAGCCTGGGATACACAGTGAGTCCAAGGCCAACCTGAATTGCATAATGAGACCCTGTCTCAAAAATAAATAAGTGAAATAAAATAAATTCCAAAGTCTTATACACTACCAATACTGTAAAAAATAAAAACTTAGATAAACAAAATACCACCCATCTAGATTTATAAAAGTGACTCAAGTATTAACTATAACTTATTCTATATACTCACAGACTCCACAAAACTTGGATCAATTTTACTATCTTTTGGTTCGTAACATTTAATTATCATTGCCCAATATAGATCAAGAACAATGTAAAGGAAATAAGAGTTGGTTGGGTTTTTTAATTATAAATTTTTCTAAGAGCAAAATACTTGGATTAGAAACTAGTGATTTTCCCCCTACTGCAAGGGATTAAATCAAAGGCAGTGCTCTACACAAGCACTCTACCTTTTTCTTTTCAGTACCAAGGATCAAACTCAGGACCCTGCACTTGCCAGGCAAACGCTTATTCTACCAAGCTATCTCCCCAGACCCATATCCTTATTTTATTTTGAGACAGGATCTCAATGAATTCCCCAAACTAACTTCATTTTTCTAATCCTCCTGTCTCAGTCTCACAAGTAGTTGAGACCACAGGCATGTGCCACCACATAAAGTTATTTATCATGCTTCAAATGAAGTTGTTTTAATAATAATTAACCTTTCAGCATTAATTTATTAGTTATAAATTAAGCTGAATAGAGAAAAAAAATCTTGAAAACCATGTCTTAAGTAACTAGCATGCTATAATTCACATGTAACACAGCAGTATTTTATTTCATTTCATAACCTATGATATTATTTATTACAAAAATAACTTTTTTTTTTTTTGTCTCTTTTTGAGACAGGGTCTCACTATGCAGTTCAGGCTGGCCTTAAGCTCACTTTGTAGCTCAGGCTGGTCTCGAACTCACAACAATCCTCCTGCCTCAGCCTCCCGAGTGCTGGGATTACAGGCATGCGCCACCACGCCCGGCTAACAAAAATAACTTTTAACATGGACATAGAACTAAGGTACCATATATTTGTCAACCTCTGGGCTCTTAACCAGCTGAGCAAGATCAACTATGATCTGAAATTAAATGTGGACAGAACTAGGAAAATAAGATGCTGACTATAAAAGGTAAGAGGTAGATTGATTGGTAAGGCAAGTGCATATAAGCCAATCAGTGAAGGTCATGAAAGTTATCATACTAATTACTCCTTCTACTGCGGACAACAAATATATCAATAAAACAAAATAAAAACATACCCACCTTGAGGTAACTAAAAAGAAAAGGTCACAGGCAATTCTACTTGTGCCTAACTGGCAAGAAAGTCACAGATTTAAAAAAAGAAAGTAGCATAGAGATCCTAAGGAAAAGTAGCAGCAGCCCAAGAGAAGGGAAATGAGTGACCCTTTCCATAGATAGAAAGGGAACCTTGGTGGAAATTTCCACCTTACTGTAAAAGACACAAAAATAATAGGATGTAGCAAGCCACTAACAATATACCCTGTGGGGCCTGAGAGCAGAGAATAGAATGAAAACAGGCTCATTAGAGTCAAAATCTCACTGGCCTCCTGGCAAAATTATTCTTCATGTTATAATTCACGCCAAATTTTCACATTTTCAGATTTTTACAAGTTGGGTTTCCCTCATCCATAACCAACTAATTGACATTTTCCACCAGAAATAAGAACTTAAATTATCCACAGTCCATGATTAGCAGCTTTTGCCACTGTGATCTTTATAATTAAGAATGTATCGCTCCCAACTGTAGCAATGACAGGAGACAAAACAGAAATGCATGAATTCTTTTTCAAAGCTAGAATTACAATGAAATACGAAGAAATGATTCAAAATCCCTTAAAGTCAATAATATGGTACACAATGTACAGAAAGATGTAAAATTTCTACCAGATAGAACAAAAGCACTAATTAATAAGTACACTCATCTTAATGAAAACAATGCCAAATCCTCTTAAATGCACAAAAATAATAAAGGCAAGCCCTTGTATGAAGAAACTGTAAAAAGAAAGAAAGAATTTTAAATCCAAAATTTGAGGAGACAAGCAAAGTGGTACCACCCCAAGACACTGGGTTCTGTTACTAAGCATTCTACCTCAGATGTATCTCACCAAGCCTCAGGGGTGTGCACGTATATATTACTAGGAACCAAATCCAGGGCTACTCTACCTCTGAGCTACATCCCCAGCACTTTTTTCTTTTGAGACAAGGCTCAATACATTCCATGGCTGGCCTCCAATTTACATGCCTCCTCTGTGTGCCTCTGAAGAGCCTGAGATTACAGGCATGTGCCACCATGTTCAACTGCTATCTCTTCTATTCATATAAATTTTGGCAGTAGACATAAGTCTCTAAAAAACTGTTCCCCACAGTTTATAAGAAATCATAGAGAGCCAAAAGGAACACAAACAAACATGTTAAATATCATTAAAGTGTGAAAAAGGTGAGAATGATAGAACCTGGCTGATGGGTACAGAGGTGTTATTTCCTGCTTCTGTATATGTCCAAGATGTTCTGTGGTACATTTATTTCAAGAATACTGACAGCAGATCACTTTTTGTTTTGCTTTTTTGGTACTGGAGAATAAACCTAAGGCCTTTCCACAGTACTACATTCCCACTCTTGGTGAGAGGGAGGACCAGCAGCTAAGACTACCAAGCAAGACTCAAACTTGCAATTCTCCTGTCTCAGCTTCCCAGAATTCTGCATGATAGGTGTGTGACATCGTGCTTGGCTTAATAGGTCAAACGTTAAAGCCCCAAAACATGAGTTTTTAGTAGCTATTTACATTGTGGCGGAGGGGCAAGTAATCAACTTTCACTAAGTGCCTCTTAGGTGTTTCTAAGACAGGACCAGAGAGATAGTTCATTGGTCTAAAATGCCTGCTTAGGCAAGCTTTAGCAAGAGCAGGGACCGCAGTTCAATTCTGGGAACCACAGGCAGTACCAGCGCCGTACCGAGAATGGGCTGAGCCAGCCACACACACACAAAAAAAAAATTAGAATTCTAAACATTCTTACACATGAAAAAAAGAAGGGTAATTTATTTTGCTCAAGATCATGCAGGAGGGCCAGCCAGATAGCTCAGAGGATTAAAGTGCCTGCTTAGGAAGATGCAGCAGTAGAGTTCAATCTCAGGCCCACCATGCTGGCTCTACCCTGGGGGCATGGTGGCACATGCCTGTAATCTCAGTTCAGGGAGGCTGAAATCAGGAGAGTCAGATCTGCATAGTGAGACCCTATACCAAATACATAAAAAAGTAAAAATTTACCTGGAGAAACTACAGACTTGCCCTCCTTTCATCCTTGCCTTTGCAAGAATGCTCCATTCTTCTTCCTAACCCACCACAGTTGCCACTATTGTTCCTGAAAACCTCTGTCCTTCACACACTGCCCTTGACACAGACATGATAAATAAACACCAAGCTTCTGGTGACTCTGGCCTTTCCTTCTCATGATCAAAGACATCCCAGTCCCCTGCTTGCACCCCTATTTTGTCTCTTGCTCTTTCTTCCTGTGTGTGCCACTGTAACACCTGGCAGATAGGGGACTTGCTGCAGGGGTCCCCAGTAATTGATGTACAAAACGTTTTCAAAGAAATAGTACATGAACTCACATTTCACCATACAGACCACAATTTTATGTAAAATAAACAGGACACACACATTCAATATCCCATGGTTTCTCTAGTGTGAGACACTAACTGACAGTATAAATAAGGATTAAGCTGGGGAGATAGCTCAGTGGAATAAGCGTTAAGGTCCTGAGTTCCATCCCTGGAACCACCAAAAAAAAGAGAGAAAGCCGGGCGTGGTGGCACAGGCCGGTAATCCCAGCACTTGGGAGGCTGAGGTAGGAGGATTGTTGTGAATTCAAGACCAGCTTGAGCTACAAAGTGAGCTTAAGGCCAGCCTAAACTGCAGTGAGACCCTGTCTCAAAAAAGACAAAAAAAATAAAAATAAAAATAAAATACACACATACATATACAGGGTCCAGCCAAATAGCTCAGTGGATTAAAGCACCTGTAAACAGGTATGGGGACCAGGAATTCAATCCCTAGGCCTGCCCTGTAGATCCCACCCCTGGGGCAAGCAGAGCCAGCAATTGAGACTGGGCCTGGTATGCCCACCTGTAATCCCAACTCTTGGGAGTCTGTAAACAGGAGAATCACTAGGAATCTGATCTAGTACATACAGGAGACCCTGAACACCCTGTAGACCCTGCCCTAAAATACCAAATATATATATATATATATATATATGATGGAAATGGGAAGAAAATGTTCAAATGAGGCAAAAGGACCTAGAATAGAAAGGAAAAACTGTAAGCAAAGCTTTTGTAAATAAGAAGGGGAGAGACACTGAAGGGAGGAAAAGAGAATGGGAAAAAAAATGAAGCAGCAAGATATACCAGGAGCAAACTCCCTATGATGAAAGTTATTATATATATCTAAATTATACCAAGAAAATAAAAAGTGGGATTTCTCAATTTAAAAATAAAGTGCGTGGATCTCAAAAAATGTTACTTTCCTACTAGGCATGGAGACAGACTTCTATAACTCCAGCAAGCTTGGGAACCTGAGGCAGGAGGATCACAAGTTCAAGCCCAGCATGGTAAATTTAGCAAATAAAACCCTGCCTCAAAATAAAGGGGAGAAAAGGGGAGCTTAGAGATAAAGTTCAGGGTGAAGATCCTGGGTTCAACACTCAGTACTGCACAAAAGAGAAAGTACTAGTGTGCTAGTTTCCTTCCTTGTATCTCATCTCAACTGACAAAATCCCAGAAGACTATTTTAAACAAAGAGGATTCTATTTTAAAGACCACACAGATTTTAATTTATAAAAATAGATTCACTGAACATAAAAACAAGATAAGAGATTAGGCTGTGGACTAAACAAAAATTTGAAAAAAACTGGAATGAAAATATGAACTATTAAGAGTTGTAAAACAATAAGAATACCCACATATAATGTATCAGGAATTTTAGAGTACGAACAAATAAAAATGAAAAAGAGTCATTCATAACAATTTTCCAGAAATGATAAAGAAAAAATTTCCCTAGACAAGTTACCAAACAATATAGAACCCCAAAGTCAAAGACAGATTACCTTAAATTCAAACAATTAAAATGTCAATAGTGAAAATTTCAATAAGAACAAAAAAGAGTAGAGGGGAACAAATCATATTTTCAATAAAAACCAAGTACATCACAGGCTTTCACAGAGAGCAAATTGGTCAAGCAATGGCCATGACTCATCCACATGGCTGACACTGACAAAAGATCTACAAAGCGCATGCAGTACAGGGTTACAGGATAAACCCTGAGGGGACTTGACTGACCTCATCAGATACAAAAATTACATTTCTTGTTATTTAGGTCTTGTTTTATCTTGGTCTTAACCATTCTCCAGAAAAGTATAAAAATGAGGTATATAAAGTAAAGCCATATTAATATGCTGAGCTGTAAAAGGCTCTAGGCAACAACTTCTGTGATAACCCACTACTATTGTGGACTACTACACTGAGTTGGAGTGTGTTTTGCTGAATTCAAACACCTATAACAATTGAATCCCAATAGATAGCCATCCCTGACAGGACCAAACAAAAAAACAGGGATACAAAGGAAGGACCTTTCTGTATTTGTATATACATAATAGTTAGGATAAATATGCAGCAACTTTCACATAATTCTATAAGAAGAAAGATTTGCACTAACAGTGTTTGGACAGGATATCCTGTCTGTTTCTTGTACTATGGATAACCAGTAGGAAGATAACAAAAAAAAGTATTAATTATTGAAACAGTCCTATAAATCAGCTTTGAAAAAAAAAAGGTATACAGCTACATTCTCTTAATTCACTGAATACAGGGATCTGCTCTAATAGTGTTTGTAAATAGAATATCTGCACCTTGTACAACAAATAACCACTAAGAATATGCAATGTATTAATTATTGAATCTGTCCTACTAATTTGATTTGAAACTGTCTCATTGCTATTTGTTCTTCAATAAAATTACGGGGAAAAAAAAAAAGTACAAAAAGTAAAGCCATATTAATATGCTGAGCTGTAAAAGGCTCAGAGAAGCACTTATTCTACTAAGCCATTTCCCCAGCACCTGTAAAAGGCTCAAGTCAACAACTTCTAATATTGCCAGTCTTACGGCAAACCACTACTATTATGGATTACTGAACTATATTGGCATATTTTGCTGAATTCAAGCATCTACAATATTTAAATGACAATGGAATACTGTTCTCTGCAAAACTAAATAAAAAAGAGATACAAATGAACAACCATTTGTATATCTGTATATTCAAAATAGGAATTATATACAGCTAAATTCTCTTAATTCAATGAATAAAAAGATTTGTTCTAATAGTGTTTGTAAACAGGATATCATGTCTGCATCTTGTACAATGAACAACCACTAAAACAACAATATGCAATGTACTAATCACCGAAACTGTCCTGGGGCTGGGGAGATGGCTCAGTGCAATAAGCACTTCCCTGGCAAGCACAAGGGCCTGAGTTCAATCCCCAGTTCTGCCCAAAAAAACAAGAAAAGAAACTGTCCTACTAATCGGTTTTGAAACTGTCTCATTGCTGTTTATCAATAAAATTATTTTTAAAAAAAAAACATATATGCAAAGTACTATCTATAATAAGAAATGATCATTAACTGGAATTCTGAACCCAAGCTGGGCATGGTGCTGTGTGCCTGCGGTGGGAGGATCACAAATTTGAGGCCAGCTTGGGCAATTTAAGAAGACTCTTAATAAACAAAGATGCAAAAATCCTTAATAAGATACTGGCAAACCGCATAGAGTAAATCAACAAGATGATTATACACCAGGACCAAGTGGGGTTCATCCCAAGGATGCAGGGACAGTTCAATGTGTGGAAATCAATAAATGTAATATACCACACTACCAAAGCCAAGGACAAAAACACATGAGCATCTCAACAGATGCACAAAAACTTTCTGACAAAGCCCCACACCCTTTCATGATAAAAATCCCTACAAGAAATTTAAATAGATGGTCTTTATCTTAATGTGATAAAAATCATCTATAACAAACCAGCAGCCAACATAATATTAAATGGATAAAAACTGAAATCTTTCTCTCTAAAATTAGAAAGAAAGAATAGGCGCTTGCCTGGCAAGCTCAAGGTCCTAAGTTCAATTCCTATTACCACAAAAAAAAAAAAAAAAAAAAAAAAAAAATCAGGAACAAGACAAGGATGTCAGGGCTGACCAGATAGCTCAGATTAAAATACCTACTTAGGCAGACTCAGGGACCCAGGTTTGATCCCCCTTGTGTGGTGTGCCTGCTCCGCCCCCAAAGCAGGCTAAAACTGGGTGTGGTGGCACACCTATAATTCCACCTCTTGGGAGGCTAAAAACAGGAGGATCAATATAAGTCCGATCTGTGTAGTGAGACCCAGTTGACCCTGTACTAAAATACAAAAAAAAAAAAAAAAAAAAAAGCAACGATGTCCACTGTCTCTTATTCAATACAATTCTGAAAACTTTACCCACAGCAATTAGACATGAGAAATGAAGTTGTGGTAGTAAATTTCAATTTGGCTGAATCAGTTCCAAGTACCGTGGGGGCCCAACCCAGCAGGCAGTCCAGCCGAACTTGGAGCGCTACTGGGCCAGCACTGGGGCCATGGGCCACCCCAGAGTGACTCAGGACAAAGTGTATATAAAGGAACTAAGGAAGCCCTCCCGCTGCCCTGCCCTGCTTCTTTGGAGTAGTCCCAGTCTTCAGAGGAGCTATGATCTTCACTGTGGAGCGCCAGTCTTTGCAATCAGTGTAGAAGAAAGAGAGAAGCTTGATGGATGCCAGAGCTGCTGCTCCTCCTCTGCTCTTCATTGTGTTCTACTGCCATGAACTGCTGCCCTTTGCCTTGTAGCCAGCAGAGTATGAACTGAAACCCCCACAAACTAAGCCAACTAAACCTTTCCTTCCTTCATTTTGAGTGTCAGGTATTTAAACAGCTAAGACAGAAGTTAATAACAATAGAAAAGGATCAAAAATCAATATCCTTCCTATACAGGAATAACAAACTGACTGAGAAAGAAAATTAGGAAAACACCACCTCTCACAATATTATTCAATAAAAATGAAATGCCTAAGAATCAATCCAACAAAGGAAATGAAAGAACTCTACATTGAATACTACAGTACTCTGAAAAAGAAAACTGAAGTGGATATCAGAAAATAGAAAGGTATCTCTTGCTCTTAGGAAGAACAAATATAATGAAAATGGCCATTGTTCCAAAATTAAATAGATTTAATGCTATTAATCTATCTGATCAAAATCCTAACATGTCTCACACACAAAACAATCTTAAAATTCATTTGAACCTAGAAGAGATCTAGAATAACAAAGGCAATTCTGGGCAACAAAGGCAAAGCAGGGGAGCACCACAATCCCCAACTTGAAATTATACTATAAAAGTATTATGATAAAAACAGCATGGCAGGGCCAGGGAGATGGCTCAGTGGAATAAGTGCTTCCCTGGCAAGCGCAAGGGCCTGAGTTCAATCCCCGGTTCTGCAAAAATTAAAAAAAAAAAAAAAAACCAGCATGGCATAGGCAAAAACACAGACCTGAGGATCAATGAAACAAATTAGAAGATGTAGAAACAACTCCAGACATACTTAGCCATCTTATGTTTGACAAAGGTGCCAAAATATTCACTAGAAGAAAGATAGCTTATTTGATAAGTGTTTTTGCTAGAAACATTGGCTTTCCACATGCCAGAGATTAACCTGGACCCATAACTTTCAGCATGCCCTAAAGTTGAAATGGATCAAGGATCTACATAGTAAAACAAAAACATTAATTCTTCTGGAAGACAGAATAAGTAAAACTCTTAAAGATATTGGTATATGTAAAACTTTATGAATAAAATTTGGATCACACAGGAACTATCACAAAGAGTTAACACTTGAGACCTCATCTTATTAAAAAGCTTTTGCACAACAGAAATATCACCAGCAGAATGAAGAAACAACCCACAATGGGTAAAAAAGTGTTTACCAACTGTTCTTCAGACAAAAGTTTACTACTGGGAACATATAAAGAACCTAGAAAAAAAATCAGACTTCCCAAATTGAAAAACCCAATCCAAAATTGGGCATCTGAAATGAATATACATTTCTCAGTTTAAAAATAATACAAATGGCAAATAAATATATGAAAAAATATTCAACACCATTGGTCATCAGAGAAATGCAAATTAAAACAACACAGATTCCATCTCACTCCAGAAAGAGTGGCTATTATCAAGAAATCAAATCAATAAGAAATGCGCAGGGCTGTGAGGAAAAAGGAACACTTTTACACTATTGGTGCCAGTATAGACTATTACAACCACTATGGGAATCAGTGTAGAAATTCCTCAAAAAAACGAAGATTAGAGGTTCCATTTGACTGAGCTGTTCCTTTTCTGGATATCTTCTCAGAAAAATTAAAAACATTATACCACAGCAATATACATGCACCCAAGTTTACAGCACCACAGTCTGTAATAGCAAATATCATGTGCCCATCAATGGATGAATGGATAAAGATGCAGTTCTTTTTATATAACAGAATCCCATAAAGGACACACATGTTTTTAGGAAAACAGATGCAGCCTGACACCATATTCTTCAGTGAAATAAATTGGACACATGTAAATATCAAATTGTTTCTCTGATATGAGGAACTGAAAGTATAAGTAAGAACCAGAATGTATAACAGGCTTTGTGAAATAGGAGGAAAATGTTCAAATGGAGAGGGGAACAAAACAGGAGAGGAGGGAAGAGGAGGAAAATTAAAAAAGAGAAAACAAGGGAAATAATGCTTTGTAAATGGGGAAGGACGGAGGGTTTGAAAGAAGGGCAGGGGAATAGGGGAAAAGAGTTATACCATATACAGGTTCAGACGCTCTATGATGAATGTGAACATTATATATATCTAAAATGTACCAATAAAATCTAGAAAATAAATTTAAAAAACCACATGTTCTTTATCCATTTATCAGTTGATGGACATTTGGCTATTTCCAATATTTAGTTATTACAAATTGTGCCACTGTAAACACAGGTGTGCAGGTGTCTCTGTGGTATGGTGCATTCAATTTTTTCAGGAAGATATCAAAAAGGGAAATAAGTGGGTCAAATGGAACCTCTAGTTCTAGTTTTTTTAGGAATCTCCACACTGATTTCCACAGTGGTTGTTCCAGTATACAAAAAAATGATGTTACACTTTGTTGTTGGGTTGGGGTGGGTTGGGGTGAGTTGGGGTAGGATGGTTTGGGTTGGATTTTGAGACAGAGTCTTACTATGTAGTTCAGGCTAGCCTTAAACTCAAGGTGATCATCTTGCCTCAGCCTTTCAAGTCTTGGGATTACAGATGTGTGCCACCACACGTGGTGAAAGGGAATGCTCCTGTCCTATGCCCCATGCTCTACCTCCAGCTCTCTCTCTTCTCTGCTTCCTGGATGCCCTGGAGCAAGCATGTTTTCCCCCTTTGAGCCAGCCAACCATCACCTGAAACTAGAAACCACAATGAACTTCTTTTAATTGCAGATGGCAGGCATTCTGTCCCAGCAATGGAAAAGTAACTAAAGCGTAAGCTAAGTCAACCAGGGAAGGAAAACAAGTCTGGATCTTGTCAAATAAATAATGGATTACATTGTTCATCCAATCTGAATATTATAATCAATAAAACCTACTTCCTAACACACATCATAAGTTACTTAAGGCCAACAAACCATGGGCAGCTGCTAGTTTTCTTTCCAGAGTTCAATGCCACACTGAGCTACACATAGTGAGACGCTGTCTCAAAAATACACAGCACTCACAATGCTAAAACAGGAGGATTGTCCCAAGTTTGAGTTCAACCTGGGCTAATAGCGAGATCGAAACTAGCCTCAACTGTACAAGACACCCTATTCCAAGAAAAAAGAAAGGAAAGAAGATGTAGGGGACAGGGACATAAAAAGAATTAAGATGTGTTCTGTACAGGAAAGTTAGATTGCCCTAAGCCACTGTTTCACATTTAAAGTTCTTTTAAAACTGAAAATCAGTTTTGGCAATTATTCTATATACCACATACAGCCTACTGGACTTGTTCAGTGATTTGTACAAGTTACTCTTTTATATCTGCTCATCATTTAAGAAGGAACATTATAACTGCCTCCCACAGAATTATTAAAGAGTAATGTTGAAATAATGCAGAAGTGATGTTTGTATACAGTTATCTTCCACCAAAAATAAAGAAGCCCTTAACTACATATGCAAATGTTATAAAATGACAGAAAATTTACAGACTTTCCTTTAACATAAATAATGCATCGATGACTTCAAGAATGTCTAAGGGGTATAGGCAGGGGAGATGGCTCAGTGGAATAAGTGCTTCCCTGGAAAGCACAAGGGCCTAAGTTCAATACCCAATTCCGCCACCAAAAAGGGGGGTTGAGGGGCAAGATGGCACACACCTATAATTCCAGCACTCAGGAGGCTGAGGCAAGAGGACTGCCAACAGTTCAAGGCTCACATGGGCTAGTTTTGGGGGGTTTTGGTTGTTTGTTTTTGCAAGACAGGGCTTGCTATGTAGTTCAGTGTAGCCTGTCCTCATTACATAGCCCAGGTTTTATGTCTATTGTGATTATGGCTGTGTGGAGTTCTATATGCCTCATTTATCGGTATGTCAGGTTATTTTATCCTGTTTGGAAAACTTTCTTCCAGTACTTCTGCAGATAGTCTTTTTATGTCATTTGTGCTGTCTCCCACTGCTTCATAGGTATCTATTATTCTTATATTATTTTTCTTTGCATCACCTTATAGCTGCTGAATTGTTATTTCTTGTTTCTTTGTTAGTTTTAAGAGATCTTTTCTCTCATTAGCTGCAACATTGTCTTCGAGGTCTAAAAGTCTATCTTCAGTTTCATTCAAGTGGTTCTGCCAGCTTCAGTGGAGTTCTTCATTTCTTGGATATCTGAATCTATTTCATACATTCTAATTGTTTCCTTATTGTTCATTTTGTGTTTCCATCGTTTTCCTATTCTCATCTATTTTTCTATCTATGCCTTCTTTAGCTGTGCTGAGTAATTCTTTCTCAATTGTTTTTTTTTTTTTTTTTCCTTTTTGGACATGGATAATCACATTTGATCTTATTTCTTCTATAACCTGATGTACTTCTTTACTTCAATTACAATCATTTCAGAGATTGCAGGTGTATGATTTCTATGCACTGGGCCCACAGGTTGCAGCTCTCCTGTGTCCTACAGGACACTCAGAGTGTACTAAGTTCTTAAAAGTTTCAACTGGCAATGCAGAAGTTCCAAGCCTATGCCCTCAAGGATAAGGAAGGTCAGAGCTTACCAGAGTCCCACAAGCTGCCCAGAGTCTGACAAAGTTTTTTATAGTTTTTGTTTTGTTTGTTTTGTTTTTAGTGGAACCAGGGATTGAACCCGGGTGCCTTGCCTACTGAACCATCTTCCTGGCCCCTTGACAAAGTTTTTAAATGGTGCCAGGAGAGCTTGGCACCTGCAAGCACCAGGTCCACGAGCGTAAGGGCCTGAGTTCAGGTCCACAGATAATAGCTCTCCTGAACCCAGGCCACTCAGAGTTCACCTACATTCTTGAAAGTTTCAACTGGTACCAGCAAACATTCCATGCCTGCACTGTAATGTGCTCTTAAAGTGGGTCTTTCTTTTACTCAAGTAGTCTTTCACTAGTTTTCATATAATAGGAAAAATCAAATGAACAATAATATAATACTAACGGGGGACTTTAACATGCCACTGTTACAAAGAGATAGATCATTCAGGCAAAATAAAAAAATCAGCAAAGAAATCACAGAACTAAACCAAAATGGTGAAGAAACTGACTTGGTAGACCTTTACACAGTGTTTTACCCAGCAACAACAGAATACTTTTCACCTGCACATAGGCTATTCTCCAAAATAGACCACATACTAGCACCCAGAGCACTCTTAAGTAAATGCTAAGCAACTGAAATAATCCCATGCATACTATCTGATCACAGTGCAATAAAACTGGAAATTATAGAAAAAAGAAACTACAAAAACACTATGAACCCATGGAAATTAAATAAACTCCTAAACAACCAGTGGGTCACAGATGAAATTAAAAAAGAACTTAAAAAATATTTACAATCAAATGAAAATGCAGTTATATCTTACTGAAACCTGTGGGATGCAATGAAAACTATCCTAAGAGGAAAATTTATAACAGTAAATTCACACATTAGGAAAACAGAATAAGCCCAAATACACAATTTTATGCTGAACCTCAAGCTCCTAGACAAATAAAGCAAGTCAAGCCCAAAGCCCAAAAGTCAGGAAATTATAAAGATTAGAGTAGAAAATAATACATTGGACATGAAGAAAACAATACAAAGAATAAATGAATCAGAGTTGGTTGTCTGAAAGAATAGATTAAAGGGATAAACCCCATGGCAAGCTAATCAAAAAAAGGGGGAAAAAAATTCATGCAATAAAGAATGAAAAAGGCAAAATCTCTACCAGACCCTAGAGAAATTCAGCAGATTCTCAATACTTACTTCCAAAATATTTACTCTCACAGGATGGAAAACTCAAGAGGAAATGGAGAGCTTCCTAGATACATATGAAATGGCGAAGTTGACTCAAGAATATATATAAATGCTGAATTACCCAACAATGAGAAAGAAAATTGAAAGTGTAATTTAAAAAACCTACTAACAAAGAAAAGCCCAGGTTCCAGTGGATTCACAGCAGAATTCTGTAACAAATTTAAAGAAGATTCAACGCCAACTTTTGTGAAACTCTTCAATTAAACTGAAAAGGAAGCAATTTTCCCCAACTCGTTCCTGGAGGCAAGTATAACACTGATTCCAAAACCAAAGATCCAACTAAAAAAAAAAAAGAACTACAGGCCAATCTTTCTAATATGTAAAAATCCTCAATAAAATACTAGCAAACAGAATGCACCAAATTATCAAGAAGATTATATATCATGACAAGTGGGATTCATTCCAGGAATGCAGGGATGGTTCAACATACACAAACCCATAAATGTAATACACCACATCGATACAACCAAGAACAAACACCACATCACCTCTCAATAGATGCAGAAAAAGCTTTTGACAAAGCCAGACACTCATGCAGGATAAAAACCCTACAAAGAATTGAAATAAATGATATATATCTCAACCTGATAACAGCCATCTATGAGAAACCAACAGCCAACATCACAATAAATTGGCAAAAACTGAAGGCCTTCACTTTAAAATCAGGAACAAGACAAGGATATCTACCATCTACATTTCTACTCAATGTAGTTCTGGAAACATGAGCCACAGCAATTAGACAAGAGAGAAATAAAAGGAATAAGGAAGGCAAAAGAAGTGAAATTATCATTATTTGCAGATGACATGATACTCTACATTAAGAACCCTAAAAACCCCATCAAGAGTCTTGTACATTTAATCAACAAATACAGCAATGTACAGGATAAAAGTCAACACCCAAAAGTTGGTAGCATTTTTATACACAATGAACACACTGAGAGAGAAATCAGGGAAACCACAACTTTCACAATAACATCCAAAAAAATGAAGTATTTAGGAATCAATCTCAAAAAGGATGAAAAGATTTATACAGTGAAAATTATGGAACTCTGAGAAAGATTGAAGAGAATTTGAGAAAATAGAATAATATTCCACGCTCCTGGATAGGAGGAGCCAACATTATGAAAATGGCCACACTCCCAAAATTGCTATACAGATTCAATGCAATCCCAATTAAAATACCATTAGTATACTTCATAGAGCTAGAGAAAACTTTCCTCAAGTTATTTGAAACATCAAAAGCAATCTGGGGAAACAAAGGAAAGACAGGAGGTATCATAATCCCTGACCTGAAATTATACTACAAAGCTACTGTGACAAAATCAGCATAGTACTCACATAGCACTAGACCTGAGGATCAATGAAACAGATTAGAAGATGCAGACACAATTGCAAACACACTCAGCCACCTTATCTTCGATAAAGGGGCCAAACATGTTCATTGGAAAAAAGAACCTTTTTAATAAATGGTGCTTGAAAAACAGGCTTTCTACATTTCAAAGGCTAAAAATAGACTCATGCCTAATACCATGCAAAGATATAGTCAAAATGGATCAAAGATTTAAATATTAAAACAGAAACACTACATCGTCTTGAAGAAAACGTAGTAGAAATCTTAAAGACACAAGGGTAGTCAGAGTGTTCATGAACAAAAACCAAACTGCACAGGAAATACTTCAAAGAATCAGCAAGGAGGATCTCATCTTTTAGAAAAGTTTCTGCACTTCAAAACAAATCTCCAACAAAGTAAAAAGAAAACCCACAAACAGAAAAAATTGTAGCCAACTGTCCCTCCAACAACTGTTCTATATAGAACATACAAAGCATCAAAAGAAAAAAAGAAACAGACCACCCAATTTCAAAGACCCAATCCAAAAAATGGACATCTGAGATGAACATACACTTCTCAGAGAAAGAAATAAAGTGTTGAAAAAATGTTCAACATTATTGGTCATTCAAGAAATGCAAATTAAAACAATACTGAGATTCTACCTCACCCCAGAAAGAATGGCAAACATCAAGAAGTCAGGCGGTACCAAATGCTGGAGAAGTTGAGGAGAAAAAGGAATCCTCCATTGTTGGTGGGAGTGCAGACTGGTACAACCACTATAGAAATAAATGTGGAGATTCCTTCAAAAGCTAGGATTGGAGATCCCATTTAAGCCATCTATTCCTCTCCTGGGTATTTTTCAGAAACTGAAAACTTCATACAACAGTGATATACGTGCACCCATGTTTACAGCACCACAATTTGTCATAGCTAAGTCCTGGGAACAACCCAAATGCCCATTAACTGAATAATCGACAAAGAAGATGTGGTATTTTTACACACTGGAATATTATTCAGCTATAAAACAGGATAAATTTGAGTCTTTTGTCAATAAATGGATGCAACTAGAGAACATACTCAAGTGAAATAAATCTGACCCTCATGTGCAAGCATCATATTCTCTCCTTGGTGTGAGAACCTGAAAAGATAAAAATGGAATCTGAAGGACACAACAGATATTGGGAAAAGGGAATGAACTTATTCAAAAGGAAAGTGTTAATGAATTGAGGAGGACAGGAGAGGGAGTGGTCAAAAGATATTTATGACATATCATCTCATAAAAAAGTATATTGTATAGTATTTAAAATATATATGGGTATATATATGTATATGTATATATATCATCATACATATATATATGTATGATATACATATATATATGCAGGATGATTTGTACAACTGTACTATGCATTTCTACTGGTCTATGAAAAGAAGCAGTTAATACTTCAATTGTCTTGTCTCCTTTTTTCTACTGTTTGTACTTTTTCTCTTAATTTCTTATAAATTTCTTCTTTTTTTTCTTCTTCCAATTTTACATGCATATATCTGGTAATACAAATAACTGGTTGGAAGATACCACTATGCATTACAACAAATACTGTGAAATTCATAGTACTTTAAGTGAATTTCTGTATCACTTGTAATTTTTCTGTTTTAATTCTAATTTGTAGTCTCTTTAAAAAATAAAACAAAAAAACTTAAAAGAAAAAACAGCACATTAGAAAAGCCAAACATGTTGGCCACACATGTAATCCCAACATCTCAGGAGGCTGAGGCAAAAGACTGTTATGAATTCACAGGCAGCCTGGGCTACATAATGAATTTAAGGCTAGCCTGAACTATATAGCCAGATAACATCTCTTTAAAAAAGAAAAGTACACTATATGATATTATTTAAAAATAAATTAATAAAATTGCTTTCCTAGGGATGAAACAGATACAGACATAATTTGAAATTGTGCAACTTAGGTGCAGTAGCATATACCTATAATTCTAGCTACACAGGAAGCTGAGGCAGGAGAATCAGGTCAAATTAGGTAATTCAGAAATTCTTCATCTCAAAATAAACAATAAATAAATAGGGCTGGTGACATAGCTCCATAGTAAGGTACTTGCCTAACATAAGCAAATCCCTGGGTTCAATTTTGTTTTTGAAAGTTGCACAACGGGGGCCAGGGAGATGGCTCAATGGAATAAGCACTTCCCTGGCAAGCGCAAGGGCCTGAGTTCAATCCCCGGTTCCTCCAAAAAAAATAAAATAAAATTGTACAATAAAAATATAAGCTTACTTACAAATATCTCAAGACTATAAAATAAGAAAAAAGTATGCCTTACAGTTTTACCAACATAACTCTCACAAAGAACAAGAATTGGCTTCCTAAGAATTGTACTTCATTTAATGGGAAGATAAAAAATTTCCACTTCACAGTTTTGTTCAAGAGGTACACTGCAGCTATTTAGCCCAGACTAGCTCAGAACTCTGGGCTCAAGGTAACCTTCCTGCCTCAGCCTTCAGAATTCAGACACTACAGGTGCACCACAATACACTTGGCTTTCAGCAAAACTTCTAAAGTACCAAGCACTGTATAAAATTCTGCAGATGCAAAGGTAAACCATTTTATGATTCACCCATGCATTATGAAGCACAAATAAATGCACTAGGCATGTATTTCCAAATATTTTCAAGGGGTGGGGAGATAGCTCAGTCAAATAAGCACCTGCCTGGCAAACGTAGGGTCCTGAGTTCAATCCCCAATACTGCTAAAATAATTTTTTTTTCAGAAGTTTATGTGTAAGGGCTAGTCAGGGACACTCCTGGAATTCCAGCACTCAGGAGCTGAAGCAGGCTGCAAGTTGAAGGTCACATAGGCTACACAGGGAACTGGAAACTAACCAGAACTTCAGTGAGACTCTGTCTCAAAAATAAATAAATAAATAAATATAAGTAGCCAGGTATGTCTGCACACACCTGTAATCCCAGCAAACCAGAAGCCTGAGGCAGAAGAATCAAAAGGTCACCCCAGCCTCCAACTGAACAACATAAGCAGTTTAGAAAGACCTATATCAAAATAAAAAGGAGAAAAAAGGTTGAGACATACCTTAGTGCAAAAAAGAAAAGGAATGTGTAGAAAGTGATGCTTACTAAAAGTAAACTGGATCAGTTCAGCTAGGATAATATGAGAAACCAAAACCTTACTTAGTTTCTTTTTCTATTTTTTTTTTTTTTTTACACTGGCTTCATATATTTATTTGCAATTTGGATTTCTTCATATAAGAATTGTGTATCCATCTCAATCTTTTCCTATTAATTCCTGAAACAGAAGAGGGGGAAGAATCAAGATTTTCAATTCCCAAATGATTTCTCAGTTTAAAATTAATCAATTCAAATGAAAATAAGATTATATATACCTAGAAGGGCCTAATTATCATTTCTATCTTTTCTAAGGAACTCAGCTTCTCATCTGTTTTTTGAGACAGAATCTCACTGTATAGTCCAGGTTGGCCTTGAACTGACTATGTAGGCTACCAGGCTGGCCTCAAACTTGTGGCAATCCTCCTGCTTCAGTCTCCAGAGTGCTGAGATTAGAGATATGCACCACCATAACCCGTTTGAACTACAAAGGTTTTTAAATTTCACCAACTCACCTATATTTCTTTTAGTTACCAACATGAACAATCTAACAGTACTCACAAACCATACAAATGTTCACACTCTTAAACGTTTATTCTTCAAAACTCAAATGCAAAAATATACCTAAAGAAACACTTTAATAACCAATTTAAAAGGTTTACTCAAAAACTGCAAAAAAGCCAGGTTTGAAGGCTAAAGTATGCCATTTATCAACCTTATATGACTTTATCTCAAAATAAAAAATAAAAGAACAGGGGATGTAGCTCAGCACAAAGGCACTGGATTTAATCCCAACTACAACAATAATTAAGTAATGTATGTATGTATGTATGCTTGTGTATTTGATTGTGGTGATAGTTATAAAACTCTATATATTTACTAAACATGCAATTGCATATGTGAGCATACACAATATGTACACCAGTCAGCATGTTTCAATGGCCACATCATTGTGACTATCCAGTTAGTTGAGAACGTTATGCCAAAGAGGTTCCCTCTCCAGAGATGTGAACAAAAAAGCATGTAGACCCAACTGCCACTGGTGGCCACATCACAAACATGAGGGAAATTACAACAAAATGAAGCTAATACTGTAAAAAACAAAATAGAAATAGAAAGAAAATGAGTGTTTACTCTGACTGTATTAGTATCTTGTCCTACCTTGCACTGTCAGACAAATGAACCTCTTAATCCTTTTGGTTGTGTTCAAAGCAGGTGCAGTTTTCTATTACTTACAATATGAATCACATATTGGTATGGGGAAGATGTGGCTCATTAACTAGTGTGTTTCTAGAATGGATTACTTTTAATCCTTGAATGTACAATGACAGGTATTGAGGAACTAGTCCTAGTATGCATCAGAATAAAAACATGTAAAAAAATTAAATAAATCTCACATTCTTTTAAAAAAAAATAAATCTTAAATTCTTTAAAATAAATTTCAAATTCTTTAAAAAAATAAAGAATAAAAATATGTTGAGTAATTATCTATTTGGGAAAAGTTCATGTAATATCTTAAAAAGAAAACCCCAGATGGCTTTATGTGGCCTACATGGTATTTTTAAATCTTTTGACATTTAAAGTGTTATTTTTTTAAATCTAGACTTATTTTTCCTCAAAAAAAAGGCATGAATGCCACTAGATTCATCGACAATTGCTTTTTTTCTTGTAGTACTGGGAATTGAACCCAGTACCTTTGCACTGAACTACAACCCCAGCCCTTTTTCTCTCATTACTTTGAGACAGGGTCTTGCTAGGTTAATAAGTTACATTGGGCTTGAACTTTCAATCCTTTTGCCTCAGCCTTCCAAGAGTGCTGGGGTTGCAGCTATGTGCCACCATGCCCAGCTAACAACTAGCTCTTTAGGTCCACAAAGATCAGTCCTTATTCAGCCAACATGGACAGAATCTACGTAATCTGCTCATCTCCTATAGGTAGTAACAGTCTGTATTACTGTGTTGAGCAGGAAATACAATACTGTAAGTTGTGAAAAAGTATATTCTTTTAAACTGGACTACTTTAATTAAAAATCATATACTTTTTAAATAAAAAATCTTGAAAATGTGGAGATGAAAATCCTATTTTTCAATTACACAGCACTGAATAGCTTTAAATATCTGGCAGAAAACTCCTAAAACATGTCAATGTATTAATTATTCTGGCCCCAAAAGTTAGACAAATTCTTTCAACCAAGCATAAAATGATTTTAAATCACAACAACAAAAATGTACAAGCTGACTGAAGTTTGAAACAAGTGGATACACTAGTGTACCTCTAACCACAGTTTATCTGTAAAACAGAGGTTGAAGAGAACTTGGAAGATAGCACTTTACTAAGACCTCTCAAGAGCAGATCTAGGGCTCTTCCACTTACTATATGATCAAGTCTGGAGAGGAAAATCATTTAATTTTAACACTGCAGACTTACTAATCCAGCAGCTAATACTAAATCAGTGAAAACAAATCAGTAGGATATTTCTAGCTCAGCACACGGGTGTAAATCTATAGTCCCCGCTACTTGGATGGGCTGAGGCAGGAAGGTGGTATAAAAGAAGGACACACAGGAGGATTAAGTGATACTGATAACACAAGTTCATCAAGTTAAATGGTAGTTTCACAGCACTTACATTGTTATACTATTTCATGGCTTTTTTGGTTTTGGCATCCTACTTTTCATAATTTTAAAAGTTTCACTTCAATGTGTTAAAAAAAATTTAAGATCACACTTTCTGCACATATCTAATAGGGGGAAAAAATCTGCATAACCTGAAAAATATTATTTACTTCTAATGTCTTTACAATCAATTATGATACATTTTGGTTTTTTGTTTTTTTGGGGTTTTTTTGGTGGAACCAGAAATTGAACTTGCACTTGCCAGAGAAGCACTTATTCCACTGAGCCATCTCCCCCGCCCTACAATCAATTTTTGGTAGCTACTTGAAAGTTAAACTTAAGCTGGGCAGGTGACATACCCCTGTAATCCTAGCACTTGGGAGAAAGATTGTTGTGAGTCAAGAACAGCCTGGACTACAAAGTGAGCTCAAGGCCAGCATGAACTGCACAGCAAAACCCTGTCTCAAAAAGAACAAAACAAAACAAAAAAAAAAAAAGTTGAATTTAAAAAGGAAATAAAATCTGGGCCAGCAAGGCAGCTCAGTAGACTAAGCACCTGCTTAGACAAGCACAGAGACCAAGGTTTCATCCCCAGTACCTCAAGCTGTATCAGCCCCACCCTCCACCCTCCAACCCTATCCACCCACCCCAAGGCATGCTGAGCCAGCCACCAAGACTGGAATGGTGGCACATGCCTATAATCCCAGTGCTGAGGAGGCTTAAACAGGAGAATCACTGAGTCTAAGCTGCATACTGAGACCCTGTACCAAATACATAGAAAAATAGAATCTAATCTAATGGTTTCACCATTAGCATTTAGTAGGACCAATGATGTTTGTATCTTCACATGGACAGAGCAATGCCTAAGGTACGTATACTTAGAGAAGCAAACAACTACAATGACTCATAAGACAAAATATATTCCTGAAAAGACAAGTCATCTTAACAATCAAACTATAGGCAAGCTAATTAATCTATAAAATGGAATGAATGAGAAACATTAAATATGTAAAACATCTGGACCTTGGTAGTACCTTTTTAAAAATCACATCTAGCTGTGCATGCACAATCCTGTAATCCCAGCTACTTGGGAGATTGAGGATGATGACTGCTAATTGGAGAACTGCTTGGGAATTTAAGTGTGACCCTAAAAAGGGAAATCACATCTATTAGCGTAGTTTTCTTCTTTGAGCAGAATTAAGACTGAGCCTGACAGGAAATACTCTAGTGCAACAATATTAACAACACTAAGATGAACTAACCCAACAGATTCCCACTATTTCAGTCCCCACCATTCTCTAAAGAATAGCTAAAATCCCAAATGTAGGTCACTGAAAATGCTGTGAGGGCCAGTAAAAGGAAAGGAACTGCTATCTAATTCTCTCATCAACTTTCTCTGCCCTCTCAGACAGGAGAATGCTGGTGAAGAGGACAGTGTCATTAAACAGACTGTCCTCTTCTTGGAACACAGTCACCCGCTGCCCTGCAAACAGGCAACTTTGAAGGACTTAACCAAAGACCTTAAAATCTCTACCAGGCCTATCCTTCTGGCAGCATACAAGCAAACTATTACCACAGAATTCAGATTTTCTTTAATGGTAAAAACAAAAGTGACTCGTTTGTTCATCCACTCCCACACAGCACATTCTAAAGAACAAGTCTGAATCCTCCTGCAAAAGAATGTTGTACTTTCAAACAGCAAACAACTAATTACACGCTAGATCACTGCCAGATTTCTGCTTATCATTCAAGGCATATGACTTTTAGAAAGAGAAAAAAATGAGAAAGTTTTTCAGTCTATTCTGAGATAAAGGAAAATAATCTGTGGTTTATCTCCCTGAGACTCACTGGTTTGAGCCCCACTCACATACAAGAACCCCAAAACTTTGATAACTAGCAAAGTTGGATGATGGATACCAGAGATTTAGTTTACTCTTTACATATACTGGGCATTTCCATAACATAGTTTCTTTAAATGTGTGTATGTGTACAGTCTGTGGGTATTTATACATCAAGCCCTAATGCAGTAATCTGGTAGAGAAATACCACAGTCTTTAAGTTTTCATACTCCAAAGTGAGTGGATTCCACCTAGGTACTTTCTGATTCCAGAAGCTGTATGCAATTGACCAGACTACCAATAAAGGTCTACTAAAGGAAATAATTAACTTCCCTGGAATAAAATAAGCCTAACCTTGCAAACATCCAGACAAAAGGAAAAAGTGCTAAACAGTTACTGCGAGTGCAGAACTACACATCCATTTTTGGTGCTGTCATCTTCTAACAAGCTGAGTAGAAGAGGAGTAGGCACAGTATTTTAAGGCCAAACTTGCTGTGATTCTTTAAATCGATGAGCAACAGAAGTTGGAATGAAGCAATCTTTAAATTTTCCATTCAAGATATTAACTTTCTAAGAATGGAAAATAGAAAGATGGAAAATTTTTAAAATTAATATTCATAGTTATACTAATGCAATCAGCAACTTCTAATGACCAAGCACGGTTTAGGACTACTAGTAGATACAAACTTCCACAAGACAAAGATTGTAGTGTATCTGCCTCAGTATTGAAGCCATTTTTCACAACATTACTCTAAACATCATCCTAAACTCATCCCGAAATTTAGCTTGTTAGTTACTTCTGAAAATAACTATTAAAATTTTAAAATAAGGCCAGGGAGATGGCTCAGTAAAATAAGCGCTTCCCTGGCAAGCGCAAGGGCCTGAGTTCAATCCCGAGTTCTGCAAAGAAAAAAAAACTTAAAATAATTTGTAACAATTGACCTTTCATTAGCACTACGAACAAGAATTTTGTGTTTAAATATTACAGCAAAACAAAGATGGCAGACTCAGAGATTAATATTTCTCAAGTTCAAAATAAGGTCACATGAACTTATTCAAAATGTTAAAAGAGAAATGCAGGCTTGCCCATACTCGCCAAGGGGGAAATAAAAATTACAAGTAACTCCTCCACTGCAGCCCTCTCCACCCTCAAAATACTTTCATGGCAACAATTATTTCCTTAGCATAAAAGTGATGTGCTCTCTTTCATAAAACCCAGAGCACCAACATATACACAATTTGCTTTAAATTGAAAAATATATGAATTTGTTTCATTTAAATCAAACAGAATTTTGTGCTTCTATCCATGGAAAAAGCCATCCTGAGTCAGGGTAAAGCACAACTGCCGCTTTAAGGTCTTGTTAACCAACTCTGGGAGAAAAGTACATGCTCATAAAACATTTACCTACTTACCAGGTTAAAGACAGTTTCTACAATATCCCTATTGGACACTTCGCCAACTTCCACCAACCCCGTCAGCACGGCAAACTTCATCCGGATGCCCTTGATGGGGAGCCCTGGCTTCAGGGACAAGGCACCCCGGTCCGCGGGGGTTTCTTCATTCCCTCCACCTCCCCCGTCATCACCTGTTGGTGGCGGGGAATGGACACGATTGTCTTCACTAGCCATTGCTAGTTCGGGAGAAAAGACAACTCGGAGTCACCCTTGGGACAGCAGTCGCTCTACTAGTAAGCACAACGTACGCAGCGCCACACGGGAAGGTTCCCTCTTCCAACTTGAGAAACCCACAGGCGGTTGAGGTGGAAGGTCCTCGTCGTAGCCCTCCTCTAGAAGAGTACAGTATTTGTCCAATCTCTCTCCCCGAGGCTGACAACAACGCCAAACCCTATTGGAAGATTAAATATATGTTAAATAGGCTAGGTTTTGTTTTGGGGGGCTGGGAGGTTAGGGTTGAGGAGGGGAAAGACTCGTCTGTCGAACAAGCTCCGAGAGGCGCGGGGGCTCCCGCCGCCGCGGCCCGGCAGAGGCACTGGGCAGGCGGGTCCGGGCCCGCGCAGGTTCCTCCCGCCGCGCTTCCGCAGGTCCGGCCCGCGGCCGCTCACACAGGTGCGCGGGGAGGGCGGCCGTCTCGGGACAGGGGCAGGGGGACCCCCGACTACTTCGAAGTCCCCTCACCCAACTCAGACGGCTTGTCCTTGCCCCAGCCCGGGAGCGCCGAGCCGGAGGTGGTGGAGGAGATCAGGGCAGGAAAGGCGGGGGACAGGGCGGAGCAGTCGGGCACCTGAGCTCGGCGGGGCGGGCGGGAGGTGTGTGTGTGGCGGGAGGCGGAGGGAGGGAGGCAGCGGGCGGGCGGCCGCCGGACGGCGAGAGGAGGAGAAAAGAGGGAGAGCGGGGAGGACGGTGCACCTGGTCGCAGCCTCCAAGTTTCCCCAGTCCGCTCCTTGGGAGTCCACGGCTGCCCACAACTCCCCGGGGTCTGGCCCACCCCACCCTTGCGCTCAGCTTTGGCAAAAGCACGCGCTACGGACGCCGCGACGAAGGCTGCTGAGGGTGGTGAGGATGCTACTGCCACAGCCTGCCTCGCCACGGCTCGCGCGTCCGTCCCGGTGCCCCGTGAAGCCGCTCTGGGCCGCCATGACAGCACCGAGGCGGCCGAGCGCGGCGTGCGCGTGCGCGAGTGCGAGCGCGCGGGCCGGGGGTGGGGCGCGCGGGCCTGGGGCCTCAGGTTGGGGCTTCCTGGAAGAGCGCGCGGAGTGTGCACCCGCCCGGCCTGGCGGCTGCGACTCTCCTTCCCCGCCCTACCGGTCTGGGGAGGCGCTCCACCTCGTCTGGTGTCCCTGCGGCCGTTGCCAAGGTGTCTTCTTGGACTTGGAGGACACCTGAGGGACCTCTCCGCGTCCTCAGGGGGCGGCGCGGAGCCAGCGCGACAGCTGTCCCCGCCCCTGACGGCGCTCAGCCGGGCGGGCTGCCCGGGGGAGCCGCGGGAAAGTCCCCCGGGACCGGCGGGAGGAGCCCCTCCTCGGCGCGGCCCCGGCCTCTCGCGTCCGAGGAGGGCGCGTCGGTGACCGGCTCCTCGGCCGCGGGCGCGCTTCTCCAGGGTGGGAGTTAGCGTCACCCTTCCCGGGCGTGGAAAGCGTGGAACAGCCAGGCGAAGCCCGCACCGACCGCGCCGCGCTGTCCGCGCCCTGCTCTCCTCCCTCTAAGGACGTGCGCCCCAAGCAGGCCTGGGGCTTTGCAGGATACACAGAGCTTTCAAAATGCTCAGCTCCTTAATGGTAAAGCGAAGCAAATGGGACAGGCCAAGGAAGCGCTCAAGACCTAACATAAGAAAAACGCACATTGGTTTGAGAAATGAAGTGTTGGTTTCCTAAAGGTTGAGACGACCTGGAAAAGTAGAACACGGAAATTTTGGAAAGAGGCAGGAAGAGAGAAGATTCAAGCAAGGAAATGTCTTACACCATTTTTAAATACTAATGGCAGAAAATGAACTAAAATTGCAGCAGAAGTGGTAGGGACGGGGGTTTGTTTTTTGTTTTTTTAATAATCTGAAGGTCTTGTATTAACTAGGGTAAAAAGCAACATCAATCGTTTGCCAGTTTTGAAATTTAAAAGAGCAAAAGCCTCTCAGGTTTGTATTTCAGATAGTAAAAATGCCTGGAAAAAGAGGGATGGCGCCAGGCCTATAGGTGACAACTTTCATTTGCCCTTTGACACATCAGTAGAAGGGGCATTAACCATGTAAATCCGGTAGAATTTTGTTTCCTCAAATTAGGGCAGATAGTTTGTTAATATATCTGGCTTGCCAGCACTAATAAGGTATTTGTTAATGGGGCCAGCAAGATAGCTCAGCAGTCTAAAGTATCTGCTTAGGCAAGCTGAGGGACCGCAGTTTGATTCTTGCACAGTTCCATCCCTGTGGTTGGGTCCCTGGCACCATGTGCCATACCACCCCGCCTCCAGGGCAGACTGACCAGGTCACACAAAGTATATGTTAAATAAATGTCTTCCATTAAAAAGGAACATACTGCCTGTGCAAGGAGGATCCGTTGTCATCATAAATGACACAGTAATTATCCGAACCCGGAAGTTAATCATCAACCAACTTCTTTAAAGGAAACAAATGGTCACTGATGTCCTTCACCGTGGGAAAGCAACAGTACCCGAGACAGAAATTCAGGAAAAACTCGTCAAGTGTACAAGACTACACCAGATGTCATTTTTGTATTTGGATTCAGAATCCATTTTAGTGGTGGCAAGACAACTGGCTTTGGCATGATTTATGATTCCCTGGATTATGTGAAGAAAAATGAGCCCATAAAGACATGGCCTGTATGAGAAGAAAAAGACCTTAAGAAAGCAGCGGAAGAAAATCAGGGGCACCGCAAAGGTCAGCGTTGGTGCTGGCACAAAGTGAGCTGGAGATTGGAGAATAGCCGAAGGAGTAGAGATTCTGCAGTGCCTGTCCACAGTGACTGCGACTTTTTTTCACAAGAGGATTTAATAAACTGTAAAAGCTTCAAAATAAACAGGAGCATATGATAGTAAAAATGCCCTTACACTGTGGTCATAATTATTCAATCTTAATTTGGGGCCAACCTTTGTGTCTCATGCATTTTCAGATTTGCTGGCAATGTAGTTTACTGGTAAAATGAAAGTGGGTTTAAGATGATCACCCAATTATTTCAAAACAATGTAAATTTATCTTTAATAATTTTCAACCTGCTTTCCTTTGCCCGTGTCTACATTTATATGGTTTGCAGAGTTGGGAGGTTCACTTCTAGCTGAGCCATGGTTAAAATGCCATAGTTTTGAATTACTGGTCAGGTGTAAACAGAACTGTGGTTGCTTCAGGGAGAACTGTTGATATAGGGAAATGAAGCTCCCAATCTGAAAGATACCTGGGATGAGTTCATGTTCTCTAAAACCAAAGAATGAATTTTAGGAGCAAATGGAGGTTAAGAGCAGAATATGTGCTGGGGGAAAGAAAGCTTCTGTCTGAGAGGGACAGAAGGGGGACCCAAGCAGGATGCCCAGAGAATCTGCCATTCCTAGGGATTTTCATAGAGTAAAACTATTCAGTGAGGTGGATCTACAGTGGAGAAAATGGGAACTCACTTAGGTGGGAATGAGGTAGGACAAAATAATGGTCAACTAATAAGGTTACAAGCACCATTGCTCAGGTAAAATTGATTAAATTCAGGACCAAATGGGAAAGCAAATAACATAGCAGGCTTGAATATTGAACAGGACTTTATCCAGTAGTCAGTAATGGTTGGATTAGTGATTCTTCCTGGCTTCCTCAAGGTAATAATCGTGGATGCTTACCTTTAGGGAGGTAAGCATTTGTTCAATCTTTGATCTTTAGGTCTAGCCCACAACAGGAGCATCCATCTCTTTCACAGTTGCAAGATATCTTGTTTTCCATGCTGTCTCCTCGAGAACCTGGTCCTGTCTGACTGCCTATGGTATTTCTATCTAATTAAACTGCTCAATCTGCCCATCAGATATTATGATCCTTTATGCCACATCTGTACATGTTATTTGAGCTGAGTTAAAACTGAAGTTGGGCTGGGGAGATAGCTCAGAATAAAGTGGCAAGCGCATAGGGCCTGAGTTCAATCCATGGTTCTGAAAAAAAAAAAAAAAAAAACTTTGAAGTTACTTTTTTTTTTTTCCTGGCCTGAAAGCCCATGACTGAGCCCAGAACTCCTACAAGCTAAACTGAGGAGAGTCTAGTGTGAGTATTTTAATATGGAAATACTTACCATTTGTTTACCCCTTTGGCACCATTAATGAAAGTTTTCTGATCAAAGCCTTCATGTGCTGCATCAGCAGATAAGCCTGTCCAACTGGCTTGCCTGTGTGCTGTCTCATACATACTCCACCTGGGGCCAGGGAGATGGCTCAGTGGAATAAGCACTTCCCTGGCAAATGCAAGGGCCTAAGTTCAATCCCCGGTTCCACCAAAAAAAAACATAAAAGGAAATCATATACACTCCACCCTCCCCAGAAAGGATCACCTCCCAGAAAGCCAGGCTCAAGTTGACAGAATTAAAGACCAAGAATTTTATAATTTTTCTTGTCTTTAAGACACTTTGAAACCATAGCTGGAAAAAGAGAGAGAGAGAAACACATAAAACACTTAGTGGCTTTAGACCAGGAAGACTTCTGCATAACTTAAGGAAAATCAAGCATAGAGAATGTAATTTCATGCTGAAATCAAGATTATTGATCTTCAAACTCTTACCTATATACAAAGCAATAAGTTAAAAAAAAAAAAAAAGGAAGGGAGTGTTCTATCAGGAGCCAGGGAGATGGCTCAGTGGAATAAACCCATCCCTGGTAAGTGCAAGGGCCTGAGCGCAATCCCCAGTTCAGCAAAAAAAAAAAAAAAAAAAAAAAAGGATTACACTCAGTCCACCCAATTGTAACTTCTTGGCATTTTGCTGAAGTATAGATTAAATGATAATTTAAGAAAGAAAGATCAGTCCTATTTGGATATCACTAGATTTGGAATGTCTTTAGTTATTCTTGAATACTGCTTAGGGTAGTTTATGCTGATATCTCATGTCTTTAGTTTGCTCTTTTTTATCTTTTCAGTACTAGGAGTTGAACTCAGGGTTTTAGCACTCAGCTACCCAGTCCTTTTTGGTCTCTGTCACTGAACTACCCATGTTGGGCACAAAACTTGCAATTCCAGAGTCCTAAGATTCCAGGCTATGTGTGGTTTGCTCACTCTTAGAACTGTCAAACACTACTTTTTTTTTTTTTTTTTTTTTTTTTTTTGCCAAACCAGGGATAGAACTCAGGCCTTTGTGCTTGTCAGGGAAGAGCTTATTCCACTGAGCCATCTCCCCAGCTCCTCTGAAACACTGCTTTCACTATTCATTGAGTTTTACTAAGTGTTAAATAATACTTCAAATCTGGGTAATCTGTATGTTATAGTTTAGAGTTTTGCAAGGTGAACAATACAATACAGGACACGTTTTATAAGATTATTTTATAATCACCAAAAGAATCATATACAGAGTGCAGGAAATCTGTCCACACACTATAGACCAAAAATTCCGTTAAATGCCTCTCATAGCCAGGGAGATAGCTCAGGGATGTAAATGCCTGCCTGGCAAGTGTAAGGTCCCAAGTTTGATCCCTGGTAGCAAAGGAAAAAAAAAAAAAAAAAGGGCCAAGGAGATGGCTCAGTGGAGTAAGCACTTCCCTAGCAAGTGTAAGAGCCTGGGTTCAATCCCCGGTTCCTCCAAAAGAAAAGAAAAGAAATTTGTAAAGGCAGTGGGGCAAGAAGTTTGTATCTATCAGTTGGGACTTTGCTTTCTAAATGCCTCTCACAAGTCCAATCAGAGGCCTAGAGCCCACAACAATATTTCATGCAGGTCCGCTTCACAGATCTGTGCTGGAAAGGCCCAAAGGTCAGTGGTGAAAGCTAGAAAGTCTATGCCAGTGGTGTGAATATCTTTACTAGTGGGCCAAGGGATCTGCACAGGAGCTCAGAAGCAATGCTTAAGGTAAGAACCATAGCTCCCCCAAAAAGTATGACAGCCATCCTCAGCAGCAGTAAGGTGCTGAGCTCCTTCACTGATAAGAAAACCTGAGTTCCCATCAGGAAAACCAACATGAAAAGCTTCTCCATGAGGCTAAACACTACACCATCTTCTCCTCAGGAGCCAGGAGGCGATGCTCAAGATAATGAGTAGAGTTCTCCCAAAATGGACCATAGTCATTCTCAGCAGCAACAAGGTCCCAAGTTCCTCATCCAACAAGAACTGCCAAGTTCATCAGGGAAGCCAGCATGACAAGGTCCTTCAGCAGAACAGCCCAACTTCCAACAGCTTTTCCAAACAGCTTCCCTAACAGCCTCCCTACAGCCTCTCCAGTTCAGCCTCTTATGCTGCTGGCAACAGTCCTCAAGGGGCCTCCTACACCCAGCACCATGCTACTTCAATGCAGCTGAGTGTCACTACATGACCACCAGTTAACAATCCCGTCTACCTTATCAATGGCATTTTTACTGAACATGGAGATAATTACACTGTAAAGGCAGAAGATGATGCCCATTCATAATTAGAACCTCAATAGTTTAAGAAAGTTGATGTGAATGGTGGCACCCACCTATAAATGCAGCATTATGCAAGATTGAGGTCCAGCTTAGACAGTTTAGCAATTTAGTGAGACCCTCTCTCAAAGAACAAATGAGGGCTGAGGATGTAGCCCAATGTGAAGATCCTGGTTTCAACTTTCAGTATCACAAAATAAGAAAAAAAAAGTTTATGTGCTTGCTTAAATTCAAAATAATCCACATTAATTAATATACTAGGTTATGGGCTTTTCTTTTACTTTTTTTAAATGATTTTAATTGATTTTTTAATTGATTGATTTATTGGATACAGGAACTCACTAGGCAGTTCAGACTTATAGTGATCCTCCTGTCTCAGCCTCCCCAGCATTGGGATTATAGGCATGTGCCACCATGATTATGAGCATTTTGAAAGCATATCTTTTTTCTTTTTAATTGGAACGTAAGTGCAGGATCTCACATGATGGGCAAGCTCTCTAATACTGAGCTACGTCCCTCATGTCTTTTTCTAGACAAGGTCTTGCTCAGTTTTCCATGCTTGGCTCAAACCCTCCTGCCTCAGCCTCCCAAATAACCAGGATAAACTGTATGTGCCACAGTGCCAAAGCATATCTTTGCAGACATTTTTTTTAAATAAGACAAAATATTCATGCAGTGTTTCATTTAGTATGGAAGTATACTGCATTGGTTGATTTTTTTTATTCAGTCTTTTGTGTGTGTGTGTGTGTGTGTGTGTGTGTGTCATAATTTTGGGTTTTTTTGTTTTGCTTTGGGAAGAGGGGGTTGCACACTGGTCTTGCCTTGTAGTTCAGGCTGACTTTGAACTCCTGCCTCATGAGTTCAGCTTCCTGAGTGATAGGCTGACAAATGTGTGCCACCACACCCAGCTGCTGTGTCTATTTCCCTGTCCCTATTTTGTTCTTATGTAATACATAAACAGGTTATTCCTATGTAGTGTTCACTTAGGAGAGTAAGACAGTATCATTAGGCTGCAGTGAAATGTACTTTTTATCTCTTTACCATGTGAAAGGCAGGATCCAAGGCCTCAGGTATGCTAAGAACCTGGAATTTATATAGATGCATAGCCCTAGGATAATCATTGCAACCTGCTGGACCACAAGCTTCTGAATTGCTTGTCCCACAGACCATCCTGTCCAAGTGACAGCTTACTATTTCCATCATCAATGCAGAGATGAGAGTTCACACAGGAAGTATACCACCACTGGGTGGACACCAAGCAGACCTGAGAGGACATTATTTTCCTAGCCCTGGCTCTGGGATCTGAACTTCTAACTGCTTATAAGACTTCAGGTAGAAAGAGAAACGTGGTTCCTGACACATGGTAATATGTTTGGAATATTCTACTACAATCCCAGCACTTGAAGAAGGCAGGTAGAGAAGCACATAGGCCCTTCAGTCAGCTTCCCAGCTGAATTCCCAGCACTGACTACCTGCCAGGGGAGTGAGTCCACCCCAGCCCAGACAGCTCTGTGTGGTACGAACAGCATAGGACTCCAGTGACCCACACAGAAATCGCAAGAGATAACAGATACTTCTCAGCCAAGTGTGGTGGTACACACCTGGAATCCCAACATCTTGGGGCTGAGGCAGGAGCATCCTGAATTTGAAGACAGCCTGGGCTACACAATGAGATGCTGTTTCAATAAAATTGAACATAATAATAATAATGATTTTAAAATTCAAAAATAAAATTGAAAAAAATACTTTTAGATTTGAGCAACTGAGTTTGGGCTTGCTTATTATACAGCAATAGATAGAAAACCAAGACATCGGGTACACCACATTATCTCATCTTGGGTTACTCTCCTAGATGACACTTCTCTTTGTGCTCATAGTGAAATGTTCCAATCTTGGGGCTGGGGAGATAGCTCAGGAGAATAAGTTCCTGCATGGCAAGTGCAGTGTCCTGAGTTCAATCCCCAGTACTGCAAAAAAGAAAAAGAAAAAAAGAAATGTCCCAATCTGGTCCCAACTGTGCTACAGTTCAGATTTCCTACAATTGAGCCTCTGTATTAGAGAGAGTTCACCCCTGTGTGTGGTTCAAACCTTTAAAGAAAAGGGAATGTTGTAGGATCACACTTGGGGTCATGAAGGCCACAAGGAATTTTCCAAGGAGATTCTCTCTTTGTTGCTAAAAGATATGGGTTGAGCCGGGCGTGGTGGCGCATGCCTGTAATCCCAGCACTCGGGAGGCTGAGACAGGAGGATTGTTGCGAGTTCGAGACCAGCCTGAGCTACAAAGTGAGCTCAAGGCCAGCCTGAACTGCATAGTGAGACCCTGTCTCAAAAAGACAAAAAAAAAAAAAAATAAAAAAAATAAAAAAAAAAATAAAAGATATGGGTTGAATTTAATTCATTAAAAAAAACTTTTTAACAGATACTCTAAATGACTTTCTCTGCTGAGAAACATGTACAAGCTCAGCTCCATTAAATGTAGATTAAGACAGTACCAAGATAACATCTTTACCCCTCTCTCCACAAATATTGTGGCTAGTATTGGCAAAGGGGAACTATCCACCTTCATTCACTCCCACCATACATTGCCGAGAGGCATCTTAGCCATATGTTGCACTTTCACTCCTAGGGACATAGTCCAGGCACGGGGCTCAGATGCAGGGTTAAATCTGAGCACAATTTAGTATGATTTGTAATCTCAAAAAGTTAGAAATGATGTAAAACTCACACAGAGTTTGGCTTTTAAATTACAGTTCTTTTGCTCAATGTGCATTGGAAATAGTTAGCAAACACAGAAAATTATTATTAGGATGCTCTCCTTTTTTGACATAGCTCTACAGTCTGAATGCCTACCTGGCAAGCACAAGGACCTAGGTTCAATTCCTTGTACCGCATGCCCTGTGGGACCCAAAAATGGGTGTAATGGTCCACGCCTATAATCCCAGCACTAGGGAGGCTGAGACAGAAAGATCACTATGAGTCTGACCTGCATAATGAGATCCTGTACCAAATAAATAAGTTAATAAATAAATAAATAAAAATAAGGATTTTGAAAAATCAATTAAAAAAAAGAATGCTCTTCCTTTTTGAGTTATGTACCATTGATAATGTGATACCAAATAGGACCAAAAAATATTTCAAACAAGAGAGAATTCACTCACTAATTCAAATCATTCCAAATATAAAATTGCAGTAAGCATTTAAATTACACATAGAAAACCAAGTCCCTGCTTTGAGACCTGCTGGTCTGGTCACTGCAGTGGAAGTATAGTACAGTACTTAGGAAAGCCCTAAAAACTTCCAAGAGTGACCCCAGATCTCAGTTCTCAGGAATAAGCCAGAAGGATAATTCAGGGAAGCTTCTGTTAGAATATACAATCTCCCCAGAACAGGTGTTTAACCCTAGAGAATGGAGCCCAACTGGGAAGCTGATCTGTTCCCATATACTAACGGGCATATCCCAGCACCCCTACATGATCATACTTTCTCTCTAGGTGCTCCTCATGTATAATGAGCATAGGTTTCACTTCATCATTTGACCATAACAAGTACTGTATTTTTTTAAAATGCCAATAGAGTTTTTATTGCCCTTGCACAATGAGGGAATGCCACTGAACCTGCACTCACACAAAGTGCTACAGAAAGGAAAATAGACAATGGTAGGTCTATCATGGAATTTTTGCAAATGAAAATGCATGTTAATATAACCTAAATCCCACACCTAAGTTATAATTTTACATAAAAATGGTGGGTTTAGGAAACAGCAAGTAAGTTATCACTGGCTGAGGCCCTCACTCTACCCTCAGGCAACCAGCTGCCTTCAAAGGATTTCCAGCAATAAAGTAACAGCAGTCAATAGCCTCTCAAAAATCACTGGCAGCTACCAACTCCCACTGCATACTGCATACAAGGTGAAGTCATCCAGTGTAAAGTGTTGATGGACTGATGTAGCTCAGGGGTAAAGTACCTGCCTTGGGTTTGATCCCCAGTACCAGAAACGAGACAGACAAAGATAAACAGAGGAGAAAATAAGAATGAGAAGAAAGTGTAAAGATGCAAAATTGTGTGGCACACTGAGATGATTAACATATTCATTACAAGTCATTACTTTTAATGCTTTCTCTCAGAATGTTGACAAAATAAAGATAAAAATATCTTCAATGATCTCTCCATACATCACACAAATCACACTGTCTTGGGTGAGGAGCTATAGAAGCAGGTACATACTTTGGGGTCGTGAGGAAATGCTCAAACTGAAATATACTGGGAAAACTGACATCATTGTGTGTGGCACACAGTCCCCAGAAATTGGTATGGCAGAGTCCTAGGAAAATGTGTTGCCACATTTGTCACACATGAAGACAGCGTCAAACACAGAAAATGACATCTCAGACATTATCATTGCTGACTTTAGCAGTTCTTAAAGTTTGTACAGAGCCATTAGAATTGGCTGGAGCTTTCTAGAAATCCCAGTGCTCAAGCCAATATTACATCAGAATCTTAGATATCTGGGTTTTTGTTGTTATTTTTACTTTTTTGGTTTGTTTTTCAGGTATTTTTGGTACTGGGAATCAAATTCAGGACCTGGAACTTGCCAGGCAGGTACTTGTGCTTCTGAGCTATATCCTCCAGCCCCTTGTTTTGTTTTTTGAAACACGGTCTAGGCACTCAGTTTACATTAGCCCCAAACTCTTAGTCCTCCTGCCTCAACCTCCCAAGTGCTGGAATTACAGGCAAATACAATCATGGCCAGGAAATCAATGTTGTATACAGCTTCCTACCTAATTTTAACAGTAGGGGCCAAGATCTATGACCACTGCCTAATTTATTTCATTTCATAACACCCTTTTGATTATATACAATTGTGGTTGTGTGTGTTGTATTGTTGTGTTCCATATAAGATCGAGGTCGCATTATATGGCCCATGTTGGTCTCAAACTCCCAGGCATGGTCAATGCTCCCTCAGCCTACTGAGTACCCAGGAGTACAAGTATGTGTCACCACCTCTGGCTGAGCTTAGCATCCAATTAAAATGTGCATGAAGATCCTAATGTCACCTGTTGACATTACTGGAAATAACCTATAGTGTCCCTAAATAAGGATAACCTAGACTACATACTATTCTAAAGGCAACTATCTTCTATATCAGAAGAGAGGAGAATTGAGACCTCTATGTAAATAAAATAACAGACAATTGCTAGATTTTATATTAAGGGCAATGCAAAAAAAAAAAAATGTGTCAGTGCAGAATAGTTTATTTCTAAAGCACAACAAACAAGAATTAGCACTTAGGCCAGGAGTGTTGGCATACACCTCCAATCCTGGCAGTCGGGAGGCTGGGGCAGAATAATTGCCTAAGTTTGAGGCCATACTGGATGACATGGTGAGACCATGTCTCAAAAAACAAAACAAAAAACAGTTATCATTCAGAAGAATCTACTTTAACTTCCAGAATCTAATGAAATTAGTGGGAGTTCTGTGATCAGCAGCAGTAGTAGAAAAAAACTGTAGGGACTTATTCTATGTTGTACAGTAAAATGAGAAAAGTCTTTATTCTTCTGCTACGTGAAACTTTCTCCATGGGACAGTTTGTCAAGAAGTTTATCAAGTTTATCAATTTTATATTTAAGCTTTAAGAAAATAAAGTGAAGGGGCCAGGGAAATGGCTCAGTGGAATAAGTGCTTCCCTGGCAAGTACAAGGTCTTGAGTTCAATCCCAGCCAGGTTCTACCAAAAAAAAAAAAAAAAAAAAAAAAACAGAAAAAAAAAATGAGCTGGGTGTGGTAGTGCAGGCTCATAATTCTAACCCTTCAGGAGGCTGAGGCAGGAAGATGGCCACAAGTTCAAGACCAGCCTGAGCTACCTAGTGAATTCAAGATCAGCCTGAACTATGTATCATGATTACATCTCCAAAAAAGGTATATTTTGCTCATATCATTTTAAGTAGCTGAGAAAAAACTAATATAGAAAGTAACTCACAGCAGTACTGATCTATTTCTAGTTCCATGACTCAAAATCATAGAAGCTTCAAAGGAAATAAAATTTTGTTGAATTGAGGTCCTGGAAAATGAGCTAAGATAACCTAAGAGGAAAAGTTTAGTAAGCCACCCACAGACTGTGATATGTATTTATCTCATTCTACTTTTCTATTCTGTTCTTTACAAATGAACGAGAATTAAGAAAAGAATATAATTTTCCTTTCTCTTCCAATTCTTCTTCATCCATTAGTAGCCAAGGTTAATAAGCAAGCAGAATAATTAAGGAAATAGTTTGTGTTTGTTTTTTTGTTTCAGTTCCCAACTATTGACTGCTAGGAAACCAAGAGGAATTCGCTTATTTTTTAAACCGTATTAACTCTCAATTGTGCTAACTCAGGTAAGGCAAGTAAATCTTAACCCTCACAAGAGAATTATGAAAGAGGACCAGAGCCCCATTCTGGGATTTCAATTCCAGACTCAGAGATTGGTGCTGCTCCAGCTGTGGGCACAGCCTGTGCCCAAACCCATGGCAGCTCAGCTGGGGTCTCCGTGCAAGCCTAGGCCCTAAAGCAAGACCCTGCCTCAAAAAGCAAGTAAGTGAAAGGGAAGAGACCACATGGAAGAGACCAAACTTAAATAGTCTTAGCAAGGTGGACACTGAAAAGGTAAAGAAAATGATTCAGGATGTGGTTGTGATCTTAGCAAGGTAGAAGGCAGGAGAATCACAGTTCAAGGCCAATCCAGTCACATAGCAAGGCCTTTGCTTGGAGAAGAAGGGAGAGAGGGATAGGATGGAGAGATGCCTAGAAATACAGGGAACCAACAGTGTTTGCTGAGGCATTGGGAGGGGGTAAGATGAGGTGCTCTGGGCTTCTTATGTGAGCAGTTGGTGGGTGCGCTTCACACCCTCGCACCAGCACCCTTTGGATGCATTTTAATTTTTTTTTTTCTTTTGAGGTAGAATAAGAAGAGACCCAAGGCCAAGCTTGAGGATTTTTGAGATGAAAAAGAGGATGAGGAGAAGAGAAAGGACTAGGTGATTGAGAAAGGAAAGGCCAATGATGTACGCAGATGGAAATCAGGAGTCAAGGTGATATAGGGGAAAATGAAACTCCCAACCTGAAAGGTACCTGGGAGAAGTTCAATGTTCTCTGAAACCAAAGAATTGATTTTAGGAACAAATGGAGGGTAAGAGCAGAATATATTTATTGGGGGAAAGAAAGCTCCTTTTCAAGTGAGGGACAGAAGGAGGAGGCAAGTGTGTTGTCTATGGAAAGATATCTCTTCCAGGGACTTTTATAGAGTAAACCACATGAGGCAGGCTGAAGACGGAGGGCATGACATGGAATGAAACTATGGTCAACCAATGAGATTACAAGCACCACTACTCAGGTAAAATTGATTAAATCCAGTACCAAATGAGGAAGTGAGTCCTGTAGCAAGTGGGCATGAATACAGGACAGGGTCTCTTCCTGATGAGGGTCGGGTTAGTGACTCTTTAGGGCTCTTTCAAGGTGACTGATGCCTATTTAAAATATTAATCCTTTTTTTTTTTTTGTCTTTTAGGGAAGGGACTATAGGGTGTTCAGGGTCTCACTACTAGATTGGACTCACAGTGATCCAACTGCTTACAGCCTCCCAAGTGCTGGGATTACAAGCACACGCCTCCACTCCCAGTCTCAATCTCTGGCACAGAGCACCCCAGGGATAGAGCTGGCACGGCGGGCCCTGGATCGAACTCCCAGCCCCTGCATCTGCTTGCAGGTACTTTAATCCACTGAGCTTTTTGGCTGTCCTTAGAATATCAATTCTTGATACCCATCCCTAGGAAAGTATATGGCTGTATTTGTTTACTCCTTTGCCTTGAGGTCTGGCCCATACGGGAGTGTCTATCTCTTTCAAAGTTGCAAAGTCACCTTGTCTTCCTTATATTGTCTCATTGAGGGCCTGGCCCTGTCTGACTGCCTATAATATGTCTATCTAATTCAGCTGCCTACAACAAAGGGAGGAGGCCACCTGTCATAGTGGTGCTCAGAATCCCAGCACTTGGGAAGCTGAGGTAGGAAGGTCACCAGTACACAGGTATATACTACATAGTGAGTTTAAGGACAGCCTGAACAGCAAAGTGAGACCCTGTCTCAAAAACCAAAAAACAAGGAAGGTGATGACTAGGGAACCTCTCCCCTGCTGAGTCATGCTCCTGGTTCACATGGTATCAACTAAGGGAAAATTGTGTGGCCTACCAGCCACAGCCTTGACAAGTGTGTCTTAGGGTTCAGCTGTGCCCACATATGCACCTGTCTCCACCCTCCCTTCCCCACAGACTTGTGTTATTTGTCATGAAACTGCTGATGACACATTGGTTGTTCTTCCTGCACCCCTCTTTTACCTCAACAACACTGAAAAGGAATGGCTGCAGTTGCAATGTTTACAAAAGCTCAAAAGTGAAAGAAAGAAAAAAATACAAAAAACTCCATCAGTGCACCTGAGCCGGAGTGTCAGTACAAGCCTGTAATCCCACAAGTGGGAGGCCGAGGCAGGAGGACAGTTGAATTCAAGGCCAGCCTGCTGCGGCAGTGAGTCCAAGGGCAGTCTGAACTGTTGTATAGCAAGACCCTATCTCAATAAATACATAACTAACAAATATTTTAAAAAGCTTTTAGCAGAACCTTCCAAAAGCAATTACTACATAATAAATATAAGCCATTGTTACAATAAACAAAGCATAACTATATTTTTGCTGTTGTTTTGTCTTTCTGAGACAGGGTCTCAGTTCAGGCTGGCCTTCAACTCACTTTGTAGACCAGACTGGTCTCAAACTGTAGCGATTCTCTTGCCTCAGCCTGCTGAGAGTTGGGATTACAGGCTTGTACCACCATACCCAGCCATATTTTATTTTTTTAAAAATTATAAAAGCTTTTCTGATCAATTCATTGTATTTATCAGCTAATCAGGTTAGTCTCTGAGACAGCTGTACAGTTTTTGATTCACTCACAAATCCCATTAGTTTGTTTTGTATTTTTTTAAGTTATTGCTTGCTTGCTTTTGTTTGTTTTAGACTGGGTCTCATATAAGTTTAGGCTGGCCTTAAATTCTCTATGTAGCCTTGTCTGGCTTCAAATTCACAGTGATCCTCCTGCCTCAGTCTAGCAAGGCTGGAATTACAGCCATGTACCACCATACCTGGTCTCAGTACCAGTTCAATGTGCCTGGGGGCGGGGCCGGCGCAGCATGCAGTGCAGGGATCAAACCTTGGTCCCTGCGCTGGCCCGAGTGGGTGCTTAGTTTGCTGAGCTATCTAGCCAGCCCAAAATACCAGTCTTTTTTTTTTTCTGTGGTACCGGGGATTGAACTCAGGACCTTACATTTGCCAGGCAGGTCCTTATGCTACAGAACTATCTTCCCAGCCCCACATTAGTTTCTTTTTTTATTTTTATTTTTGCCACATTCATTTCTTAAAGCAAAATAGGTAACTATTTTTCCTGTCTGCTTTGTTTTATTGTTCTTACAAGACCTCGCTTTGTAGTTCAGGCTGGCCTGGAAACTTAGTATTAGCCTGGGCTGACTTCAAAATGGAAGTCCTCCTACCTCAACCTCCTAAGTCCTAGAATTACAGGTGTGCGCTACCACACTTGGCTTTAGAGATAACTCTTAATAATGGGTTTTTATTTGTTCATTAGGAGTCCATAACATAAAATGATTTAGTTGATTTTCTGGCATTAGCTCTCTGACATAATCATTTCACATCACCTAAAGAGTACTGTCAAATATATACAAATAACTAAACCCCACAGGCTGGCCTGAGCCCTGCTTTGCCAGCTCCTACTGCTACCTGGTTGGTTCTGCCACAGTTTGTAGGCAGACAGAGGCCAGGCCAGGTCCCCAGGGCGGCCCTGTGGAAGCATTCCTGAGCACCACTCTGCCCACGCTGCACCCCGTTGCCCCACTCTACCACTCGACCACAAATTACTCGATCTCCAATCTCAACAAATCCTCTTGCTCCCATGCCAATAAATAATTACTCTGAATTCCTTTGTAGTGAACCGAGTTCTCATAAGTCATGGTGGCTTCCAGCCAGGTGCAGTTAGCATGCTAGAAATCCCAGCACTACAAGCTGCAAGGCAGGAAGATGGAGGGTTTAAACCCAGCATGGGCAACTTAGTGACTTAGCAATACCCTATCTCAAAAGTAAAGTAAAATTTACAAATAAATAAATAAAAATTAAAAAGCAACTGGGGCAGGTAAGAGGAAATCAGGACTCCTTCTGGAAGCTATTAGATAGACTTTAAGTGAGCAAATTTTTAAGACAAAAACAGCAACCACTAACACTCCCCTCCTGCCAATAAACCCATTTGTGGATTTCGGGCTGACCACTGTGACCTCTTTCTGCGGGGTGCAGAGTAGCAGGGGCGCAGAGTAGCAGGGAAACTAGAGAAAGCGCAGGTATGCTGTTGACACAGGCTGCACTGCTGTTTGCAAAGCCTCTCTGCAAGCTGAGGCGCCTCTTCCTGTCCCCGTGCACCTGCCGCACCAGCAGCCAATAGGACGGGGCAGAAGCCTGGTTCCAGGCCAGCAAACTAACCTGACCGCCTGCAGACGCCCCACTGCCCAAGGTTTGGCCAAAAAGAAAAGAAGTTACAAAATGACTGGGACCTCCCAACCTGACTTTGTTTATTCCTCAGCAGGAGGGAGGAAAGAGTCCTTCCATCTAGGCCACCTAAAGTGACAAGCATGGTCGCTTTGGTCAGGAAGACAATCAGAATAAAAGGCACTGAGTCCAGAGGCTGTGAGCCCATTCAACTTAATAACTAGCATTTAGGTTCCTGTTCAGTAGAAACTAAAAGAAGGGAGCATACTTAAATAAACATGGGGCCCCTGGTTTCTTCATGAATTTCTTTCAAATAATGGGGGTGTGTCATTCTATTTGAAACCAGGGTTGGTGTGTGTGTGTGTGTGTGTGTGTGTGTTCTGATTTTATTCCTCTGAATCTTATCATTTTCATCTTACCAGAAAGGATTGTTCTTAGTATCAAAGAAGATAAGGATTATCATGAGATACAGCAAACATTTTTTAAAAGGCATTTGAATTATTATAATGAACCAATAATGTAGGAAGAAAAAATTTCTTTAAGAATCACACAATGGGTGCTGGGGATTGAACTCAGTGGTAGAACACTTGCCTAACAATCTGGAAGCCCTGGGTTTGTTCAGTCCTCAGCACCAAAACCAAAAAATAAACCTAACCTAAAAAGCAATTTTAACCAAAAAAATAAAATAAAATAAAAAATAGAAAGGTGAATTACACAACCTAGGCTGTGTGTGGTAGTGCACACCTGTAACCCCAGCATTCAGGAGGCTCAGGCAGGAGGATCTCTGAGTTCAAGGCCAGCCTGGGCTATAAAATAAGTTCAAGGCCAGCTTAAGCTGCACAGTGACATTCTGACTCAAAAAAAGATAGTAGCAACACACAAAAAGGATCACACAACATATTAGCCAAAAATGGTGGCACGTGCCTATAATCTTGGCACTTTGGGAGGCTGAGGCAGGAAGATCACAGGTTCCAACCTAGCCTGGGCAACTTCATGATTTACCCAGACACTGGTTAAATAGAAAATTTAAAGACCCAAGGCTATAGCTCAGTATAAAAACCCTATTTCAATCCATAGGCCTGGGAGGGGAAAAAAGATCACACAAACTTCACACTTTTTCCTCAGTTTATGGGGACTAGTAATACATTCTTCATACCTGGAGAAACATGAACAATTATTATCCTCAAAACCACTTTTGGGAGGGAGGGTTACTGAGGATTGAACCCAGGGCCTTCATATGGAGCTATAACCCGAGGCTTTTTAAATCTTATTATTACCTAAATCATTAAATTGCTTAAAATGGGCTGGATTTGGGACTGGTCTGCCTCAGTTTCCCAGAGTGCTGAGCCTACAGGTATGTTCCACACACCTGACTGCAGCCTCCTCTAACTGCCCCTTGGCTCTTTATCTTCACATCCACAGAGCACTGTTTAAGATTAATTTAGTTCAGTTCAGTTCAGTTCAGTTCAGAACTGGCCATACAATCCAGGAGTGCTCTACCACAGCTATATCTGCAACCTTCACGTATTTATTCTGATTTTAAGACAGGGTCTCATTCACCTGCCCAGGCTGGCCTGACCCCTGCATTCCTGCCTCCTCTTCCTGAGCAGCTGGGATTACAGACATGTAGCACCAGGCCCAGCATCCCTTTGACTTTCTTCCACTTTCAGTTTCCACCTCTGTCCCTCATCACACATGACACCCCAGGATTCCCTATATTACATCTGAGTCTTTTTTTGCATTTTAAAAAATTTTACTGGTACATTTCAGATCCCATAATGATCCCATTCATCATAGAGTTTGTACCTGTTCATGACCTATCTTCTTTCTTTCATAATCCCCTCTCCTTCTTTCAATCACTCTTCTGATTCTTACTTACAAAAGCTTTGTTTTCATTTTTTTCTATTCTTTTTTCCTTCTCCTTTCTTTCCTTTCCTCCTGCCCTTACCTCTATTCACCTTCTCATTTGAACATTTTCTTCCCATTTCCCAATATCTATTATATATTTTGGTGTTTTGTTTTGCTTTTGAGACAGTGTCTTACTATGTAGTCCAGGCTGGCCTTATCTCACTATGTAGCCCAGGCTGATCTGATCTCATACTTGAAGGATGACTCCTCCTGCCTGTCTCCCAAGGTCTGAGATTACAGGTGCACATCACTATACTTGGCATGTGCACCAGCATGCCTGGTGACATTTTGGTCCTTATTTAAACTTTCAGTTCCTCACACCAGAGAAACAATGCTGTATTTACACGTGTCAGTTTATTTCACTTAAGAGTATGGTCTGAAGGGGCCAGGGAGATAGCTCAGTAGAATAAGCCCTTGTCTGGCAAGCGCAAGGGCCTGAGTTCAATCCCCAGTTCCACAAAAAAAAAAAAAAAAAAAAAAAAAGAGCATGGTTTGAAGGTATGTCACATTCTTTTTTATGCCACAGTAGTACTCTGTTGTATAAAATAGCCACATCTTCTTTATCCATTCATGAGTAGATGGGTATATGGGCTTTTTCAAGATTCAGGTATTAGACTGTGCGTGGTGCCATGCACCTATAATCTCAGCACTTGGGAGCCTGAAAACAGGGGAATCACTATGAGCCCAATCTGTATAGTGAGATCCTATAGACCTGATGCATTTTTTAAAAAAAGATTCAGCTATTACAAACTACGTTATTGGAGCAGGGTATGGTGATACACACCTGTAATTCTATCCCTTGGGTGGGGGGATAAGGTAGAAAAATTGCTGTGAGTTTGAGACTAGTCTAGGTGACATAGTGACTTTAAGGCTAGCCTGAATTATATAGCAAAACCCTGTCTCAAAAAAGAATCAAAACAAAAGTTCTGCTGCAAACATAGGTGTGCATATATAGCACTGGTATCTTCTTTGGGAAGACACCAAGAAGGGGAATAGCTGCATTAAGTGGGACCTCTAGTTTAGGGTTTTTGAGGAATCTCCACACTGATTTTCACAGCGGTTAGACTAGTTCTCACTATAGTTAAAAAGGGTTCCTTTTCCCCCACAGCTCTAGCAGCATTTCTTACTAGTTGTTTTCTTGATGATAGCCATTCTTTCTAGGGTAAGATAGAATCTCAGTATAGTTTTAATTTTCATCTATCAAATGACCATTATTGTTGAACATTTTTCCATATATTTATTTGCCATTTCTACTTCTTGCTCTGAGAAGTGAATATTCATTTCAGATTCTCATTTTTGGATTAGGTCTTTACCTTTGGGAGGTCTGCTTTTTTTAATTCTTTACCTATTCTGATCTTAATCCTTTGTCTGAGGAGCAGTTGGCAAACATTTTTTCCCACATTGTGGGTTGTCTCTTTACTCCATTGGTGGTTTATTTTGCTGTACAAAAGCTTTTTAATAAGATGAGATCTCAGGTGTTGATTCTTTGTGATAGTTCCTGTGTGATGAGAATTTTTTGCATAAACTCTTTAACTGCACCAATGTCTTCAAGAGTTCTACATATTTTATATTCCAGCAGAGTTAATGTATGGTTGAATATTTAGATATTTTATCCATGCCTAGACCTATCTATCCATCAGGGTCCTAAGAGGTGGCAGTAGGAGATTAAGGAAAACCAAGACACACAGAAAGAAGCTGGGATGAGGTGGAACCTAACCTCTCTGATGGAGGGGCAGGGACATCCCAGCACAGTTGTGTCTTCATTTATACACAGCAAAAAGGGGGAAGCACATGATGGGGCCAAAAGTGCAAGGTCTCAGTGGTTTACTGAGAACACTGAAAGCAAAACATTCTTAGAGCTGTCTCTGCTGCAATTACCAGGGAGGAGCTCCAAGGCCAGGGACCTGCTGGACTGGCTTTGCTCCAAGGCCCAGCAGCTTGGAACTCTGTGTTCTGGAGGCTGGCTTTGCTCTGGCCCTGTGTGGTCCATCTCCAGCTCAGCCACTCCTCACACAACCATTTCCATTTTTGTTTAGGGCATGGTGAGAGACATAGTCTAGTTTTAATCTTCAGCATGTAGAAAACTACTTTTTCCAGCATCATTTACAGGAGGCTTTCTTTCTTCCAGTGAAGTTGTGAGGCTGCTTTGATAAAGAGAAGGTGGTTGAGGTGTCTGGAGTTGTTTTTGCATCTTCCAATCTGTTCCACTGGTCCTTGGGTCTTTTTTTTGGCCAGTACTATGGGTTGTTATTACAGTGGCTTTGCAACATAATTTCAAGGCAGGAATTATGATGCCCCCTACCTTCACTGCCCAGAATTCCTTTTGCTCAGCCTCTTTTGTTTCCAAATGAAACTTTAGAAATGTTTTCTCTAATTTTATGAAGTACGCTATTGGGGTTTTCATTGGAATTGCATTAAATCTGTATAATAATTTTGGAAGTATGGCCATTTTCACTATATTGGTTCCTTTTTTTTTTTAGCAGAACCAGGGATTCAACTCAGGCCCTTGAGCTTGCTAGGGAAGCATTTATTCCACTGAGCCATCTCCCCAGCCCCTGGTTATTCCTACTTAAGAACAAAAGACATCTTTCAATATTCTGATACATTCTTTGAACTCCTTTTTCAGAGTACTGTAGTTTTCAATGCAAAGGTCTTTCACTTCATTAGATTGTTTCCTAGGTATTTCAGTGTTTGGATGCTATTATGAAAGGTGCTGTTTCCCTAATTTCTCTCTCAGTGAGTTTGTTATTTATGTACAGGAATACTATTGATTTTGTTTATATTTGTTTTTTAAGATAGGGTCTCACTAGGTAGTCCAAGCTGGCCTGGAACTCTCTAAGTAGCCTAAGCTGACCTCCAACTCTCAATGATCCTGGGGTCTCAGCCTCTGAGTGCTGGGCCTACAGGCATATGCTACCACACCTGACTCCTGTTGATCTTTGAGTGTTGAATTTATAACCAACTATACTACTGAATTTGGTTACTGAATTTAGAAGTCTTTTGGTGGATTTTTGAGGGGCTTCATTGTAGAGTCTCATGTCATCACAAATTATAATAATTGAGTCATGTATGGTAGCACACACCTGTAATCCCAGCATTTGGGAGGCTAAGGCAGGAGAATTATTATGATTCAAGAGCAACCTAAGTTATAAAGTGAGCTCAGGGCCAGCCTGAACTGCATAGTGAGATTCTGTCTCAAAAAGACAAATGACATTTATCTCAAAAAGATAAATGTTAATAACAATTTAACATTTTCCTTTCCTATCCTTATTCCTTGTATTTCTTTCTCTTGTCCCCAATTTCTCTGGATAATATTTCCAGAATTTCATTGGTAGGAGTGGTGACAGTAAACATCCTTGTCTTGTTCCTGATATTAGCGTGAAAGCTTTCATTTTTTGGTCCATTTAGTATGATGTTAGCTGTTGGTTTGTCATACGTGGCTTTTATCAGATTGAGATTTTATCAAACACAGCCTAGAAAATGACAAACTGTGGTAATTATTAATTTGCCACCTTTAACCATATCAACTAGATTTATAGTTATATGGCCAAAAAAACCCCAGAAAAATTGTATATAGTAAATATGCCCTCAATATCATGATTTTACACTCAGGGGAAACAGTATAAGATGAGTTGGGAAGGGACCAGGGTTCCCGGCACCCACATATGCTGTGCTGGCCCTGCCCCCCAGGCACCCTGAGCCAGCAACAAGGTCCAGGCCTAGTGGCGCATGCCTATAATCCCAGCACTAGGGAGGCTGAAAACAAGAGACTCACTAAGGAGGCCAAGCTGTATAGAGAGACCCTGTACCAAATACATAAAACAAACAAACAAAAAAGAAACGGGGGGATAGAGAAATAGAAGAGGAAGAAGTTAGAAGCAAGGCTGGAAGACAAAGGAAAATCATGTAAGCTTTGGGAAATGAAGACAGGAGGCAAAGAGAAAGAAGAAATAAAACTAGAACAGAACTACACAGCAGAGACAAATCTAGAAACAATGTTCACACTTATATAAAAATAAAAGTAATTTAAAAATAATAAAAGCAAGGAAAAAAATTAAGAAAAAAATGCAAGGCAACTCACTGAAGACCCCTCCTGTCTCTCAGGAGCTATCCCTGTTCCCCAGTCCCCAATTCCTATTCCTCAATCCTTTTCTCCAATAAATTTTCCTACTCTTAAAAAAAAATGTGGGGGCCCGGGGAGATGGCTCAGTGGAATAAGCACTTCCCTGGCAAGCGCATGGTCCTGAGTTCAATCCCTGGTTCCACAAAAAAAAAAAAGTCTACTTCATAGTGTGTTTCTGCCCTCACTGGTAGATAGTGAACAGACAGATCCACATTGATTAATCCCAAAAAACAGCTATAGGGCTGGGGAGATGGCTCAGTGGAATAAGCGCTTCCTTGGCAAGCGCAAGGGTCTGAGTTCTATCCCCAGTTCCTCCAAAGAAAAAAGAAAACCAGCTGTAGAGTTGCCATAGGGTGGTGTATAATCTCAGCAGGCCTGCACCTTTAGTTCTACTGAAGTTCAGGCTGGTTTCTGGCTGTGAGTCTGGAATCTATTTGCTCAGCCTGCAATGCTCAATGTGCCTGCTGCTGGCTTGAGCTCAGTTCCATCTCACCCTGACGCTAAAAGGAGCTCCTAGCTGAAACCAGCTCGCTCAGGTGGCCCCTCTCCAAGAGGGCCCCCAGCCAAGTGCTCTCTCCTGAGGGACATCTGAACCCAAATAACTCACCAGTCACTACAGTCTACTGTGCCCACTGCTCTACTCCACTGGTGCATTTCTCTGTGAAGCCAGAGGGCATCACAGTAATCACCATGCAGCTACAGGTGCAAGTGACCCTCCCACTCGTGAGTTCAGGCTGAGGAGAAAGCACCACCTGCCACCTTCTCCTTCTGGCTGAATTCTCTCCGCACACTCCCTGTGAGCTTCAAGTCACACTTCAAATCCTCTCTGGTTCCGAGGGCCTGCTTCCCTCCTTCTTACCTTCCTCATGATTCAAGGACACCAAATCTTGAGAGGCTGTCTCTGCTGCTCAGCACGCCACCATCTTCCTGGAAGTCCTCCTGACAGTATCTTGAATGTAATGTTGGAGCCTTGTGCTGCCGTGAAAGGAGGAACAGCTGGATACAGAAACTGTCTGGAGGCTTCAGTGTCTCCCCGAGAACCACATCCTCGCTAGAGCCCAATTGTTGTGCTCTATCATGGAAAAGAGACCTAAGAAGGGAGTGTAGGTGTCCCTGAGTTAGGGGAAAGGGTTTTAAAGCAAAAGGAAAATTAAAATGTTGAATGGTTCAGATGTATAAGGCAGGATGAGGGCCAATCAAAGCCCCATGGCTTTTCTGGTGACTTTTGAGAGAATTATCTCAGATAAGTGATAAGGTAGCTCATTTAGTGAGCTCAGGCTAACCCTAACCCTAAACCTCAGGGGCCCTGGCCTCCGTCCTCAATACTGGGGGTAAAATAGACAACTGAATGCTCCTGAAGTACTCATAGTGATCCTATACATGCACAAAGTAAGATTAAAGCCATTTAATTGTAAAAACTAAGTACATGTAATTCAAGAATGATTCCTGACTGGACTCATTCCCTGTACGACTCTTGCGTCCAGCTGAGGCCACTGATTTATTTGTTTATTCACCAGTAAAATAGCACTAGGCCTGAGCAGATAGTAACATTCTCACAGGGCACAGTACTGAGGAGCTGTGCGACACTCACAGACCAAGCAGGGACTGTTCCAGGCACTGTGAAGACTCTGGAGATAGACGGTGCACAAAGCACTTCTCACGTTGCTGTAATTACACGTCTAAATGTCTGTCTCCCCCAGTGTGAAGGAAGCCACTGAGCCCAGGAGCCATAAATGTTCGCAGATTATTGCAGTAGGCAGTAGCCAATGACTGCAGCCAACAGAAAGGGGTAGGGTCCAAGCAGAGGAATCCAGGCAGAAAAAAGCAGAGAGTGGAAAGTAAGAGAGCACTGTGCTGGACAAGAGTTCAGTGTGAGTAAGAAAGAGAACAAAATAAGAGAATAGGAAAAGAGCTGTCCTGGAGGGGTTTGTAAATCAGGAAAAAGAACTTAGACTTAATCCTAAAGGCAGGGGAACCAGCCAAGGTGTTAAACAAAAATATGTTCATTCCTCACTATCTCTGATATTTAGGATTTCCTGCAATTATAAACAACAAACCCCAATATTAACGATGTCTGGGCTAGGAGTGCTGCTTAGAGCTTTTCTAGAATGCCTATACCCTGTATTTGATCCCTAGAACTATAACAAGAACAAAAAGAACCATAGCACTGCAAAAATAAGCAAATAAAGTAAAATTGAAAATATGTTCTGTTTTTGGTGGAACCAGGGATTGAACTCAGGCCCTTGTGCTTACCAGGGAAGTGCTTATTCCACTGAGCCATCTCTCCAGCCCTAAAAATATGTTCTTGTAACTCATGGAAATCAGATATTGTCACAGGGGGACTGGGGAGATAGCTCTTTTGAATAAGCACTTCCCTGGCAAGCTCAAGGGTCTGAATTCAATCCCCGGTTCCACAAAAAAAAAAAAAAAAAAAGATATTGTCACAGGGCATTCCAGTTATCACAGATATCTTAAAATATTATTCTCGGTGCTACTGTCAGGCAGGTAGAGGTGAGCAGGCCTGAGAGCCAAAGGAGGGATCCAAAATAGCACTCAAGGCCAGCTAGTTAGGAAACAAGAATCTACACGTGGACCACATTTAGAATCACGTATTTGATCTTGGATGCAAAGACACAGGGTCTAAGTTTCTAGAACGGCTTCTACTGCAATAAGTCCTCAGCTACTATCTACTGCATACACAGTGCTCTTGGTGGCCATAGTTTATGGCCCTATGATATCAGGAAAGGAAATCTTCTTTAAAGACCCTCCTGTCTTGGGTTGGGGCCTGATTTAGATTAAGAGTTTATCTTTTCCTGACCAGGAATAAGGGCACACACTTGTAATGTAGCACTGGGGGGGAAGGAGGCCTGAGGCAGGACCACAGCAACAAGTTCCAGACCAAGCCTGAACTACACTGGGAGACCCTGGCTTAGATAAACCAAAATTTAAAAGCAATTCTGTTTTTTTCTTTTTCCTAAATGTTTTTGTTTTGTTTTTGAGACAGGGTCTCTGTGTACTCCAGGCTGCCCCTCCCACTAAATTTTCTTTGTATCATACACGAGTAAGCCCCCAAGGGAACACTGGCCAACTGAAAAGGACAGGAAGCCATTCCAAAGCTCCACAGTGACCTCTAAGACAATGGGTCCATAAATGCTATAATTGTGCAGCTCCTTGAGTCCTAGGAGTGACTCCTATGTACCTAGGAAGATATCCAAGCCCACCCTCAGAGCAGATACCTGACTAGGACTGCTCACCTTCCGTGTGAGCATGTGACTCTCTCTCTCTCTCTCTCTCTCTGCTTTTTGGTAAAGTCTGTCCATACTTTGTTCTGCCTCTTTTTCTTTTCTTTTTTTCCAGACAGGGTCTGACTCTGTAGCCCTGGCTGGGCTTGCACTGGTGGCAACTCTCCTGCCTCAGCCTACTGAGTACTGGGATGACAAGAGTATGCTACTATGTTACTATGCCCAGCAAGCAAACTCTGCACTTCTGCATGGCCACTTATAGGTCACAACTGAAGTCTTTCTTCAAGACACTAAGGACCACGGAGCAAAAAGCCACTTCCTGGAGGCATCAGGATCCATTTCCCAGTAACACTGCTGTGAATCTGTAACAGTCACTGTGTGAGTTGAAAACTGCGTGCATAAGTGCACTGTGTTTTTCATCCCGGTAGTGCACAGCAATGTGGTACTTTCCTGCCTTATATACTGGAAGGCATTCGGCTTGAACTGTTGCACAGAAAACTCCCTCCCAGGCTATAGTTCTGCTAATGAGTCTGTGGCCTCTGCAGTACACAGACACCCTTCCTAACCCAGCCTGGGCTTGAACTTGTAATCCTCCTGCCTCAGCCTCTCCCAAAGTACTGGAATTCCAGGCTATGCCACAAGCCCAGGCTGTTTCATTCTGTCTGCAGGGCTGTTGAGCAAGGGATCCAACACTGGCCACACCCCAGCCTGGTGCCCTTTGTCTGCGCACTCATGACAACCTGCTTTTACCCCAAACACAGTTCTTAGCCTGTGGATCCAGCATTTGACAATTTAACACTAGAGGTTTTAAATATCACAAGGAACGCAGGAAGTCCAGGACATGTAGTAATTTGTCAGTCCACTGAGGCATGAAATAGGATCACAGCTTCAAGAAGGCAGCTGCCGGAGTGTGCAGCCCACTCTGCCACCCGACGTGCTTGGCACTCACAACAGAGCCACAAATGAAGTCACACTGCCCCCATGCCACCCATGAAGGGTGTGATGACATCACAGACGGGCAGGACTGGAGAATCTGGCAATTGTCGAAAAGGTCTCGGTCGCCACGCTTTAGACCCAACTAGAAGAAGCGAGCTCGTTAAAGGCGGGGCCTAACTTTCATCCTCCCCACCCCCAAGCCCTGGGTCTGACCATTACTAGCTGCTCAATAAATTACTTCCTGGCTAATGAAAGGAGGAATCTTAAAATTCTGCTTCTCTTTCTGGAAAGTAATTTCCTGGAGGTGAGAACCTCCATCTGGATCTCACCAAAATCCTAGCTTCTGGCACAGTGCCTGGCTCATAAAAAAAAATTTACTAAGTAACTGTCCATTTGCTTTACATCTGGCACACATTTTATTTTAACAAGGGCTTTCTAAAAGCAAAACAGTGTACAGACGTATAGATAGATAGGGCAAAATTTACAGATAACAATTCTTTTCAGCTTTCAATATTCAAATATTTTTTTAAAATAACTTGAACATCAGACTCCCTAGTTATCACAGGGAGATTTACCTATGAATCTGGGGACGGGAGATCTGTTTTCCTCCCCGACTGATCATCACTAAGTGCATAATGAGCACACACACAGGGAAGCAGATCTCTGCATAATACATTCTGCTATAAATTCAAATGAAGAAAAATAACTTCTTCATTTTAAAGATGAATGGTTTACTTCACAGAATTAAAAATAAAAAAATAAAAAAAAACTGACATAAAAATAAGTACAACTGGGAAATGGGGAAAGACTTCACCATATTTAACAATAGACCTTCCTTAGATTTAAGATTTGGTCAGGATGCATGCTGACTGTCATACCAGGTCAGATGAAGACAGGGACATCCTTTTCAAATTGTAGAATGTGTTAAGTATAAAAAATACCTTCCTTTCCTAAGGAAGCCTGAAATAGACCCAAGAAACCCAGAAGGGAGATCAAATCTCTGCTGACAGCCCCTGGCCCTGTTCCTGTGTCAACTTCCCTGGAGTGAGCTTGCCTGCCCAGAGTCACTAATAGCCACCTGTCGAGTCAATTTAGAAGCCACCTTCCAAAGGCCCTGACTTCGCCTCTCAACACGGTTTTCAATCAGCTTTTCTGGTACAGCTACCTATAAAGCACAAAGCCCAGCTTTGTTTAACTATTCACACTTTTTAAGTAATGAGTTTTCAGATGGTAAAAGATGACAAATGCACTTGGTGCTGTATCATTATATCCTATACAATGAAACTTTTTAAAAATTTTTATTGGGACTGGGGACTGAACCCAGAGTCTCCTTTGTGGCAAACAAGTACTCATTGAGTACATCTGCCACCTTTTTATTTTCTTGAGTCAGGGTCTCATTAGACTGTCCAGGCTGGCCTTGAATTTGCCATCCTCTTGCCCCAGTCTCCTGAATAGCTGAGATCACAGGCACATGCCACATCTGGCCAGTTAAACTTGCTAATGATCTTTAATTGATTTATATAAAATACATATGTAAAATGGCTTCAGTTCTTCTTTGTGAAATTTGGGGATGCTCCAACAATTAACTTGGAATATTTTACTGGATTTTAATACATCTTGGGTGGACACAGAAGGGGTATGATGGACTGGATTCCAAGTCATCTGCCTGGCTTTGTTCTACCACACTTTAAAAGCCAGCAGCAGTGTCCATTGCTAAAGGTCTGCTTAGCTTGCAAACATTTTCACTGTTAAGTCACATTTCTCTTCTATGTACCCATTAGTACTCATGTCACCTCGAGAAGGCCACTGCAGAGATGCACAAGTAACAGGGAGGTCTGCATGGAGAGAAAGTTGTGCCAGACAAGAGGTTCCCTCTGGGGAGCCATAAACCAAAGCTGGGGCTGGGGTGTGGCTCTGGGTGTTGGCGGCCCTGGATTCCATCCCCAGTACAGAGGAAAAAGGAAAAAACGTGGACTCAGTGCACTGGCAATGAATGCCTCACCCTTCCCCACACCGGCCCCCACCTGGTCTCAGAAATAAGGGACTTCAAGTTGGAAAAGAGGTAAACAAGCAGACCGGGCTTGGTGGTGCACAACTGTCAGCTCCACACACACAAGGCTGTGGCAGGAGTATCAACACAAGTTCAAGGTCAGCCCAGACAATACAGGGAGTTCAAGGCCAGCCTAAATTACACAGTGAGACCCTGTCTCAAAAAAACAAAGAAAGAAAGAAATACAGTGCCGAGCATGGTAGCTCATGCCTGTAATCCCAGCACTCAGGAGGCTGAGGCAGGAGGATTGTTGTGAGTTTGAGACCAGCTTGAGCTACAAAGTGAGCTCAAGGCCAGCCTGAACTGCATAGTAAGACCCTATCTCAAAAAGACAAAAAAAAAAAAAGAAAAAGAAAAAAGAAAGAAATACAGCAAGCAGTATCAAACTGCACATGTGTCCTGCCAAGTGCTGACTGACTAGATGTTTCTTCTCTGCAGTACTGGGGATCAAACCCAGGGCTTTCATGTTGAGATAGTTTGCTGAGTCACTAAGGTGCTCGGGCTTGGCTTGAATTTGCAGTTGTCCTGCCTCAGGCTCCTGGAATGCTGGAATTACAGGACACATTATGACGCCTGGCTTTATTTTCTCAAGGAAGCAAAACTTAAGATCTCTCCACTGACTGTGCTGGACACCACCGTTGAGATAGGCCTTGTACCCCAACATGGGACTTACTGAGCCCATGGATGCCAAATACTTATCACAGGACACTCCGTCTCTCTCCCCTCATTCATTGTCCAGAATGCCGGGAATCTTCAGCCAGCCAGGGAGCTGAAGATTCTTCTGGTGGCTCTGACCCAGGAGTTAGATTGCTCCTCCAGATCACTATAAAGTCATTTTTAAAGTCAGTGGTCTCTACACCCATGGAGATTTTAGTTCTCTACTTAATCATAGGGTTATAATTCAAGAAAGAACTATTAGGGGCTGAGGAGATGGCTCAGTAGAATAAATGCTTCCCTGGCAAGCACATGGGTCTGAGTTCAGTCCCCAGTTCCACAAAGAAAAAAAAAAAACAAGAACTACCCTTAAGGGACACTTCTGATGTGAAAGGTACAGACAGACGTGTGTGCACACCCATGTGTTTACAAAAGCTAATCTAAAGGAATTAAAGAGAGGTCAGGGAGATGGCTCAGTAGAACAAGCACTTGCCTGTCAAGCAAGGGTCTGAGTTCAATCATCAGTTCTGCAAAAATAAATAAATAAATAAATAATAATAAAATAATTTCAAAAAGGAATTAAAGATCCAGCAGAAAAGTATAAGAATGAAGTATACATGGTGGGGCCATAATATTAAGCTGAGCTGTAAATGGCTATGGTCAACAACTTCTTTGAATAACTCACTATCGTTGTGGAATGCTGGACTGTGTAGGATAGTGGTGTCGAGTTCAAGCACCTAAGTTAGTTGAATGACAATGGAGTGCCCACCTTTGACAGGTGTAGACAAAGGAAGGGGTGTAGAAAGAAAAAATCATGATGTGTGTGTATAGACAGTACAATTGGAATAGATAATGCTGTGCTTCTACATAATTCTATGAGAGGCAAGATCTGTACTAATGGTGGTTGGACAGGATATTATGTTGGCTTCTGGTACTACGGTCATCCACTAGGAAAATAATTATTGAATTTTTGATATAATTCAGGTATAAAAAATAAGATAAGTAAGCAGCTACACTCTTATTTCACTGATAAGAGATATCTGCTAAAATAATATCTGTAAATATATCATGTATGCACCTTGTACAATACCAAAACATTATGAAAAGTTTGCAATGTATTAATTTATCGAATCTGTATTGTTAAGGTGTCTTGAAACTGTCTGATTGACATTTGTTGTTCAATAAAATAAAATTTAAAAAAAAAAGGAATTAAAGAGATAAAAGCTGGCCAGATAGCCCAGTGGATTAAAGTGTCTAAGATGCAGGAGCTAAGGTTTCAATCCTTGGCTTCCTATGCTGGCTTTGCCCCTGGGGTGTGCTAAAAAGTAGATTGAGACTGGGCGTGGTGGTGCACACAAAACGGTTTTGATCGATACTGATCTCGATCAGGATCACTACTGATCTGTATAGTGACCCTGTAGGCCCTGTACTAAATACATAAAAGAGATAAAACTTAAAAAAATAATAAAAGGGCCAGGGAGATAGCTCAGCGGCATAAGTGCCTGCCTGGCAAGCATACGGTCCTGAGTTCAATCCCCAGTACCAAACAATAAAAATAAAAAAAGTCATTGCTATGATTTGGATCTTAACCTTCTCCCAGAGACTCCCACTATAGCTCAGTGGGAGAGCAATGATCTAGCATCACACACAAGAGAGAAAAAAAAGAAAAAGAAGTCTCAGTAAAGGCTTAATTGAGAGGCAGACTCTAGCAAAAGGCGGTGAGGTCCTTGTGTGTGTGCCCTCCACACGGACACAGACACCCTGCCCTGTCATTCTCACTCTGCTTCCCAGCCAGGAGGTGAACAAACCAACAGCATGGCCTTGCACTGTCAGGTTGCATCCCCTAGGCTCAGGGCCACTGACTGGCTGAAACAGCCATGGACTGAAACCTTGGAAGCCATGAGCCAAAAGTACTTTCCCTCCTCTAAACTGTTTGCCATGGGCATTTTGCCAATGTTGGAAAGCTAACATGGCCACTAATGCCTTTAGATTAAAAAATAATATATGTACATCATCAACTGGATGCTAAAGAACAGAATTTCTCAGAGAACAGAGTCATCAAGAATTTTCTGGGTGTAGTGGTGCACATCTGTAATCCCAGCATTTGGGAAGCTGAGGCAGGAGGATCTCTGCCAATTTGAAGCTAGCCTAGGTTTCATAGTAAGTTCAAGGTCAGCCTGAACTACAGAGCAAAACCTTGTCTCAAAAAAAAAAAAAAAAGTCCGCTGTCACGGCAGGAGCTGCTGGCTAGTCGAGTCAGTGACAGCAAGAGACTGGACAACATGAGAGACTGGACTTTGTACTGCCACAGAGAACTTGCTGGCAGGAGAATTAACCCCCAAAGAGATTAAAGCTAGTTTCAAGATGGCCAAAGAAGAGCCCACAAGTGTCTCAAAGAACTTAAAGGAGCTCCAGAGGAAGCTGTCCTTACTGATAAAGCCCTTTCAGAATAACTCAAAGGGCTGGCCATTTCTGTAGGTGGCCTTACCTTACTCTGCGTCCTCTCGGGCCTGGTGTTCTTATTGCTTGCCATATCAGGGACAGTCATGGTGTCCTCTGTGGTGATCGGCAACCTCATCAGCTATTGGTTTTCTTCCAGACCACTGGCAAAGCAAAACCCCAGCGCCAACTGTCAGCTGGCTATGAAGGCTGCAGACCTTGCGGGGCTGTGCCAGGAATGACCGGCTGGTTGGACCCAGAGATGTTTTTAACTTCTCAGGAAAGCTGGGTCGTGTAAAGAGAGTCCAGTGCTCCTAGGCTATGGCCTCCAGTGTCCTCAGAGGCCAGGGTGGCCTGTCACCCCCACTCCCAACATGCAGAGCTGACATTAGGAGAGCATGGGCCTTCAGCTGGCCTCAGGACATGTGTCCACCGTTCCAAGGCAACACTGGTTTGTTTCTGACTTTTTTTTTTTTTTTTTTTTTTTTTTAGTGAGGGAAGCTGTTTATTTTTTCACTCATTTGAAATACAGGGTGAAAAAAATCTAAAGCAGAACCATCTTTTCTGCCTTATTCACTGTCAGAAAGAAAAGCACAATTTGGGAACAATGATCTCTCAAAGTTGGAAGAGTCTGTTTAATTTTGTGTCCAAGACTTTCTGAAAAAGTCTTAAGGCACAGTTTCCACTGTTACTACTGAGTGTGATTCGGTGTTGTTGATCTCTTACATGTTTGTACTTGGTACTTTTGTATTGATTTAAAGAACTTGTCCTGTTAAGCAATTTCTTGTACAAAAAAAAAAAAAAAAGATTAAAAAAGAAAGATAAAGATAGCATTGCAGGTGCAGTATGTGCTTGGCAATCAGGAGGCCTTAAATTAAATTTCCAATACCAAACAAAAAGGAATGAATGGATAGATAGATAGATAGATTCAATTGTGAGTTTGATTTTTTGTTTTGATTCTGGGATTTGAGCCCAGGACCTTCACAATGAGCTTCATTCCTCCCACTGCTTTTATTCTTACTAAATTGCCCAGGTTGAGCTCAAATGTTCAATCCTCCTGCTTCTGCCTCCCACAGTGCTGCAGGCACATGATGTCACATTTGTCCAATTGGGGAAATTTTAAGTGAATGTGCTAACCTTTGATTTTTAAACTACTTGATGAAATACAGTGATATTTTTATGTCCCAGCTTTGGATTTTGGATTCTTTGGATTTTTAAAAAATTCCTGAGTCAGTGCTAAGGTCAGATAAAGGAATTTTACAAAGGTTCATGAAACACAAATATTTTTCAAGCTTGATTAAATATAAAGTATAGTTAAGAATTTTTAAATTTTCCTCTGGACACATTGCCTCAGGCAAATATGTACTTTTACCTATACTCAGAGGTTGTATGATTCATCAACTTGTTCAAAGTGCAATGTACCTTATACCTAAAAAAATGTTGATTATATCTACTTTTTCCAATGTGCATTACAAATGTGAAGCCAAGTTTCAACCTAAACTTGAATTATTTGTGTTAACAATAGCCTAAGTATTTCCTATGTAAAATGCCTTACTATGATTGGCTGCTATGGTATATGTCTATAATCCTAGCATTCTAGAAGGCTGAGACAGGTAGCACAAATTCAAGCACAAATCCAAATCCATGCTGATGCTGTCTCTACTGCACTGTTGTAGGAATTCTCTCTTGACCTATTTAGGTTCTTGCTTTTAATTATCTTTACAAAGAACTGTGCATAGAATTTCTAGCGATAGAGCAGGGTCCTAAGCCCCTTCATTAGGCTGCAAGTGGGATAAAAATATGTGTTTTTGTTTTGTCTTTCTGAGACAGGGTCTCACTATGCAGTTCAGGCTGGCCTTAAGCTCACTTTGTAGCTCAGGCTGGTCTTGAACTCATAACAATCCTCCTGCCTCAGCCTCCTGAGTGCTGGGATTACAAGCATATGCCACCATGCCTGGCTTCTTTTTTTTATGTCTTTTTTTTTTTTTTTTTTTGGCAGAACCAGGGATTGAACTCAGGCCCCTGCACTTGCCAGGGAAGTACTTGTTCCATTGAGCCATTGAGCCATCTCCCCAGCCCCTACCATATATTCTTTTGAACCTTGTTTTGTTTGTTTGTTTTTGGGGACAAGGTCTGGCTATATAGTTCAGGCTGGGCTTGAACTCCCTACAAAGCCCAGCCTGACTCAGACAAAGCTGCTCTACCAGGATTCCAGAGACTGAGACCAACCTGGGCTATCCAGTGAGACCCTATCTCAAAAAAAAATTTTTTTTTTCTTTTTAAATCATAAAGTTGATGGGAACGTTAGAAGTAATTTGATGCAATGTACTGTCTAGTTAATCAGTTTTTCCAGCTCAGTTTTTAAACTACTTCTGGCACCTAAGAGCCTGTGGAGGCTCAGTTCATGTTTTTCCCCTTAAAATAGAAGTATCTATGAAAGAACTATAGTTGCAGTTTGACATTTAAAGTCATCACACTGATATTTTGTGACCAAGTGCATTTGGACGGTGGGGATCAAAATACATGTCTGCCAACTGCATTACTTCCTCCTCCACCCCTCCACCAGTTGGCCCACAGCTTCCTGGTGGGTCATTGTCACCAAATCCCTTCGGCTGAATCACTTCATGTTTGAACAGCTCTAATTGCCAGAAAGCTCTTTTTCACAACTAATTACAGCTGGCCTCACAGTTTCTTTCTGTACCTAGACCTTAGAGAGCACTGCCGCCTGAACACAGACTTCCAGGGTGGCTTCCAGGTGCCCGTGCCTGTGTGAGCTGAGGTCAGTGTACCTCTACTTGAACCTCGCTTTTCTGGTCTATAATATGGAGGAGTTGGACCATTTAATCCTTCCCTAGTACTTACGTTCTTATTTCCAAACAACCCTCCTGTAAAGTCTTATGACAGATGGACTTTCCACAAAAAGTCAGAAATTCATTATTTGACTAGATCTCTGTGCAGCTTTCTCTGCCTGGCTGGAGTGGCTGCATCCAGATTCCCAGATGGCTCAAAGACCGCAGCCAGCACCCAAGAACGAAATGCTCGATGTGGTCCAGGTGAGTAAGGAATCACAAAGCTGGGCATGGTAGCATATGCCTATAATCCCAGCATTCTGGCAGGCTGAGGCAGGAAGGTCACAAAAACCAGCCTGAGCAACTCAGCAAAAATATCCAGCATATGTACATATTAACACTCTCATGTTCTCTTTCTCAATCTTTGGTGAGGTTTAGCATCTTTTCAGAAATTCATTTATATTTGTACTATTTGATCTCTATGAGATTCTCATTTGCACTAAGAAATAGTGACAAATTTTATTTATTTTTATTTGTTTATTGAATTTAGTACAGGGTCTCACTACACAGGTTGGACTTGTAGTAATTCCAGTTTTTCAGCCTCCCAAGTGCCAGGATTACAGGGGCGTGCCACCACACCCAGTCTCAGTTGCCCTTTTAGAGCTCCCCAGGGTTGGGGCCAACATGGCAGGCCAGGGATTGAACCCTGGCCACTGCGCTCTGCCTAAGCAGGCACTGTAATCTGCTGAGCTATCTGGCCAGCCCTTGACAAATTTAAATAAATGGAAATTTTAATTGGAATCTAAAGTTCTTGAAGTATCTCCCATTTTAAAAGCCCTACTTAGAAGCACAGAGATTGTATGCCCTAGATGGTAATTTATACTCAGTTCCTTCTGTGATCTGATGTTTTGGAAATAAATCAGATGGAACAGAAAAAGACTAATGATGACTTTGGTGTCACCCCCAGTCTCCACCACTAGATAAGCTATTACTTTAATTGCACCCTTTACAGAGATCTCTAGAGGTGCTTATTATTTCAATGCAGAGAAGAGTAAGTACTCTGGAGAAGTATATATGCACTTAAATAATGGGGAAAATAATTAAGAAACTAAAATGAAAAATTTGTACATGACTCAGCATTATTATTTTTCCATATATTTCTCATCTTGATTTTGAAGATCATTCTAACATTAGTTTTGTCACTATAATAGATCCTTAGTAGATATATAGTAAACTTGCTTCTTAACTGAGGTACAAGTCATATCATATAGTTTATTCTTATAAAGTATATAGTTCAATGTTTTCATTTTTTTTCTTAGTACATGAGCAGAACATAGTATTGCGTATATTATGGGGAGTTGCTCTATGTGCATAAGATGTCTTCATTACTCTTATTCAGAGTTAATCATTTAGCTAACCATCACCATTAGCTAATTTTGGAATATTTTCATCAAAAGGAAATCCCATAACCACCAGGCCACCTCTCATTCTTCCTTCCCCTCAATTCCTGGCAACCACTATTTTGAAACTCTATAGATTGTTCCCATTTTGTGTCCAGTTTCTTTTGTTTAGGACCAACTTTTCAAGCTTCATCTATGTGTTACATATATCTATGCTGCCTCCCTTTCTTGTCACAATAGTCTACTGTATGTATACACCAATCTTGGGCTATTTTTTCATTTCTGGGACAAAGTACCTGACACCCACAATTTAAGGAAGAAAAGATTCATTTTTGTTCACAGCTTTTAGAGCAAAAATATACAGTCAACTGGCCCCATGGCAGTATGACAAGGTAGATGAGAAACAGTAAATGGCATGATAGGTGAGAGGAATGAACACTCGAGGCAGGACAGACAGACAAACAATAGACAGAATTGGCAGGCCACACCCCACAGTGACCCACCTCCTCCCACCTTCAAGCATCATACTCAGCTATAAACCCACCCATGTACTAATATAGTGTCACACACCTATGATCCAGTTTCACACAGCTATGATCCAGTCACTCTTCAAAAACTCCACCTATGAGAGCATGAGACTTTGGAGAGACATGCAAATATAAGCCATAACATTTTGCCCCTGGCACTCAAGACACTCACATATACTCTTTTATGAAAAAGATATAGAATCCATCTGTAAGAGTTGCCAAAGTCCTAACAGTTTACACATGCTGAAATTTCCAACTCCAAGCTCTCCTCTAAGATGTGGAGCATAATCTTAGCTCCAAGCCCCTACAAAAATGAAAGTTAGATACTTACAACATACAGTGGCACAAGATACACATTCCCATTTCAAAAAGCACACAAATGGGGATAAAAAAGAATAAGACCAAAATCCAGCAGACCAAACATTAAGTCCTTAGTTCCACGTCTAACATCGAAGGGAATCTGTAGCAAGATATGACCTCCTAAGGGTTGGGTGGCCCCACTCATATATGGCCAGTGGTTATAGCCCTCATGGCTTTTCTCTTAATCTCTCTCCCTGTAACTTTCCTAAAATGAACCACATTCCTGGTTTCTCCACTGCACCTTCAGCTTCACACAGCTTCACACACCATCCTCTCAGGGCTATGATGCCTGGCAGAGCACACCGCACTTGGCCTGGAGTCCAAATGCCAATGCAGTCCCTGTTCCCAACTGAAACCTCGTGAGCCCAGTTTTTTCCAGCTGTACTGCAGTTAATGTTCTGGTCTTCTGAACTCCAAACAAAATCTCCCATCATACAGGGCTTCCAGTTTTCTAGGGCTGCTCCTTGCCCTGCAAGCCAGTTCAAAAGGTTTCTGAACCACACAGTCAGGTATAGTTGCAGCGATGACCCCACTTCTCTGGTACCAAAATGGGGCTTGATTACTTTCTAGTTGCCGGGACAAAATACCTGATATGCACAATTTAAAGGAGAAAAGGTTTATTTTAGCTCACACTCTGTAGGTTTCAGTCCCTAAGTAGCCGGCTCCAAGGTAGGATGGCAGGGCAAAGGGGCAATGCAGAGTAGAAACAGTCCATGGCATGGTAGGCACACTCAAGGCAGGAAGGACACATAATATGCTCTCCAGAATATGCTCACAGTGATCTACCTTCTCCTAGCATCAGATTCATCTATAAAAACACCAGTGGACTAACTCAGCATCACACACCCATTACTCGGTCACCTCCTCAAAGCTCCGCCCATGAGCACAGGAGGCTTTGGGGCAACATCTAGATAGAAGCCCTATGGCACCACAGATGGCTGACCCATTCATCACCTGATGAATATTGTGGTTGTTTTCTCTTTTGATTATAAGGGTTTTGGTGCTATGACATTTGTTTTCCATTCTCTTGGGCTCATACCTAGGGATAGAATCATGGGGTTGCATCGTTTAATCACTGGAGGAACTGCCTATCTGATTCCTTTAATGAATGCACCATTTGACAGACCCATCAACAGTCTATAGGGGTCTAAATTCTCTAAATCTTTGCCAATAATTGATATTGTCTGCTTTTTTCTTTTTATTATATCTACCTATCCTGGTGGATGTGGAACAGTGTTTTGGTTTTGATTTGCACTCCACTAATGACTAATGATGTTAAGCATCATTTTATATACTTACTACCTGTTGGTGTGTGTGTGTGTGTGTGTGTGTGTGTGTGTGTGTGTGTGTGTGTATATATATATATATATTTTTTTTTTTGTGAAACCGGGGATGGAACTCAGGAACTCAGGCCCTAGTACTTGCCAGGGAAGCACTTATTCTACTGAGCCATCTCCTGGATTCCTGGTATATATATTTTTGAGAAATGTGTATTTATATCCTTTGCTCATTTTTATCTTTTTTATTTATCTTTTTTTTAATTGAAGAACAAATAGCAGTAATACAGTTTCAAGACAAATTAACACAACAGATTCAATAAATTAATACAGTGTAAAGAGTTTTTGTAATGTTTTGGTATTGTACAAGGTGCATACATGATTTTGCCCATTTTTAAATTTGGTTGTTTGGTTTTGGTTTATTTTGGGTTTCATACAGGGTCTTATTATGAGTTCAGGCTGTCCTTGAACTTACTATGTAGTGCAGGCTTGAATTTGTAGCAATCCTCATGCCTCAGCCTTTCAAGCTTGAGGATTACAGTCATGCGTCATGACATCCTGTCCTAGAATATTTTGAAATTTAATTTAATTAATTAGTGTATTTATTTTAGTACTGCAAGTCAAACTCTTTTACTTTGAGTACAAATTTTTTATATGTTTTGGGTAAAACTCTTATCAATTGTATGGTTTGCCAACATTTTCTCCATTTTCCCTTTGATTTTCTTTATAGTATTCTTTGAGGCACAAAATACTTGTTTTTTCACTTTTTTTAAAGTTTTTAAAATTTTTTTTTTTTTTTTTTTTTGTCTTTTTTGAGACAGGGTCTCACTATGCAGCTCAGGCTGGCCTTAAGCTCACTTTGTAGCTCAGGCTGGTCTCGAACTCACAACAATCCTCCTGCCTCAGCCTCCCGAGTGCTGGGATTACAGGCCTGCGCCACCACGCCCGGCTGTTTTTAAAATTTTGATGATAAATTGCTTACAAAACCCAACTATAATAACCAAAAATAAACAAGCATGGGCCACGGAGATGGCTCAGTGAAATAAGCACTTCCCTGGCAAGCACAAAGGCCTGAGTTTAATCCCTAGTTCCGCCAAAAATAAATAAATAAAATACAAATAAAAATAAACAAGCAAACAAACCCTCGGAGGAGCCAGGCATGTGGCACATGTTTGTAATTCTAGAACTCTAGGAGGCTGAGGCAGGATGGATGGAAGTCTGAGCCCAGCCCAGCCAATGTAGGCAGACCTGACTTGTTACAAAATGAGAAAAAAATGGGAGGGGGTGGGTTTGTACTGCATCTTCCTGCAAAGGCCCTGAGTTCACTCTAAAGTACCAGAAAAAAAAATATATATATGTATATGTGTGTGTGTGTGTGTGTGTGTGTGTGTGTGTGTACAGCATAGTGTTTTCCTAACACATACTGAATAGTTCATAGGGTTTATAGCAAGAATAAGAGAACTAATGTATGATTAATTAGAAGGAAAAATATTTTGATGGGTAGGGAATTAAATTTCACACAGTTAAATATATAAGAACACAGGGCCTATAGCATATTTTGACATTTTTTATATCTGTAAGTGTATATAATGTAGATTGCAAGCTGATCATATACAAAACACAAGCTGTAGAAATATCTGTACTTATCCTTAAACTTGGCTAAGTGGAGCTGAAACCAGAACTGATTACTTGGGTTAATGAATTTATGGTCTATTAATGACAAATGGCTGTATTAAAGCATTTATTAACTTAATTTGCCGAACATTTACTAGTCATTTTAATTAATTAATAAGAATTGCTCTTAAGTAAACCTTTCTGATTCTCTTCTTTTTCTTTGAGCTTTTTTTTTTTTTTTTTTTTTTTTTTTTTTTTTTTTTTTTTTTTTTTTTTTTTTTTTTTTTTTTTTTTTTTTTTTTTTTGTCTTTTTGAGACAGGGTCTCACTATGCAGTTCAGGCTGGCCTTAAGCTCACTTTGTAGCTCAAGCTTGTCTTGAACTCACAACAATCCTCCTGCCTTAGCCTCCCAAGTGCTGGGATTACAGGCCTGCGCCACCACGCCCGGCTCTTTGAGCTCTTTGGTAGTTAAAATTAAATTCAATATACATTTGAAACGTTTATCGATATTTAGGCAGAACACTGACAGCTGATAAATTCCCCCAACCTAAAGAAGGAAAACAGGCACAGAAATTGTAAAACACTATTATGGATATTCCTATTAAATTGTTTTCTAGTAGTCATTGAGTGATTTATTCCCTTCTTTGGAATTTTTTTTGGCAGAACCGGGAATTGAACTCAGACCCTTGTGCATGCCAGGGAAGTGCTAATTCCACTGAGTCATCTCCCTGGCCCTGGAATGTTTTAAATAAATATAAAGGGCCAGGTGTGGTGGCATACAACTAGAATCCCAGTACTCAGGAGGCTGAGGCAGGAGGATCTCAAATTTGAGCCCAGCCTAGATTATGTAGCAAGATTTTGTCTCAAAAAAGCCAAAAAATAAAAAAATAAACATGAGAGCATTGAATATCCATGAAGGAGTGGATCTGAAATTGTAACAAGTGATGGTGAAAGACTGTGGGAGCTCTGGAGAGAAGGTTTAGAAGTAGATTTTTCAGCTGGGGTCAGAAGTACAGACAAGAGGGGCCCTGCGGGATGAGAAATCTATTGGAGGAACCTAGTGGGGGAGATGCCAGAATCCGGTAACTGACCTAAGCCCTTGCCACCTGGCTGTGCTCTGCTTTGTGCGTTGCTGGGAATGGAACTGGGCCTGCCCAGGAATTCTGTCTGCGTCAGGCCAGAACTCACTGCCCAAACCTGGCCAAGTCTGCAGGGGACCTCTGGTTGGAGACACTAGCCCCCGCTGAGTAATCCTGACAGGCAGTTGGGGTCTCCGCGCCTGGCAGTTCTGAGGATTTGTGCCCATGGGTATTTTGCAGGAGGTTCTCTAAATGTTTCACCAGCACCTGGGGAAAGTCAGTGGAAGCAAGGGGCACAGGCAGTAGATCAGATTAGGTACTTGGGTTGTTAATAATTGATAGAGCCATTCACTCCATGAATAATGTGCAAACAATAAGGAAATGAATCACCAGACAGAGTAAGGAAGCTGAGTTAGGGCCAGCGCTGCTGAAGCACTGCCTGGCCTCCAGTCCTCTTAGTCTGCTTTTCAAAAAAGAAATTGTAGGTATTGACTTGACTTATTTTATCATATTTCTTCAATTCCATTATCCTTCTGTGCACAGTTATATTAAAAATCTTTTTTTTAAATTTCATGAATTGTGATATTGTTTTTCTCTTGGCGGAATCTGGGATTGAACTCAGACCCCTGTGCTTGCCAGGCAAGTGCTTATTCCACTGAGCCATCTCCCCAGCTCCCTAAAAATCTTATTTATGGGGTCTACCCACTCGGCCCCCCACTCCTGTCCCTCTCTTGGACAGAAGCTTTCTTTCCCTTAATAAATCTATTCTGCTCATTAAAAAAATCTTATTTATACTTAGATAATGATAAAATATTTTATTTTATTTATTATTTTTTTTTGGTGGAACTGGGGATTGAACTTAGGCCCTTGTGCTCGTCAAGGAAGCACTTATTCAACTAAGCCATCTCCCCAACCTGATAAAACATTTTAGTATAAAAAATAAGGTCTTGGCATTATAACTCAACTGTGCTGACATCCAGAGAAAGAAGGCTTTCTCACTTTTAGAAATGTGACAGTATTTCTAAAATCCTGGCACAACTGGCCAAATCCCTCTTTTGAGTCTTTTCCTGCTCAGGGTTTTGTTTGTTTGTTTGTTTTGCAGAACCAGGGATTGAACTCAGGCCCTTGTGCTTGCCAGGGAAGCACTTATTCCACTGAGCCATCTCCCTGGCCCTTGCTCATGATTTAGCAGTGCTCATCTGAAGTAGAAGAATTACCGGGGAGTTGACTCTTTATGTTTAGTAAGAACTAATTTTCATCTGGCTAGGATTTCCTTAGTTTTTCATTAAATTACCTGTAACTATTGACTGTTGGCTTTTATCACTACAGAAGATCAGTGGTGCCTGTAGTCTCAGCATTTTAGGAGGCTGAGGCAGGAGGATCACAAGTTTGAGCTTAGCCTGGGAAACTTAGCAAGCCCATTTCAGGAAGAAAAGGGTTAGAGGTGAAGCTCAGTGCAAAGCCCCGAGGTTCAAGCCTCTACACACACACACACACACTTTTTCTTTATGATTTGGGAAAGAACTCTACTTTTCTTTTTTTCCCCTAAACTAAGAGGCTTTTGTGGCAACCTAGATGGAAATACACAGCTGAGAACTTGACTGACAAACCAAACCTACAAGCCAAGCAAAAGTGCTCAGGATATAAGTGAAGTCACATGGCATGGCATACGCAGGAGAAGCAGTGCAGTTGCAAACCTAGTGATGGAAATGCTTACTGTTACTGGAATTCGAGGGAGTGAGGGGTACACTATGAGCTACCAACCCCAGAAACACAAATAAAATATACCACGAGAGCCAGGTACAGCAGCGTGACCTATAATCCCAGCACTCAGGAGGCTGAGGCAGGAGGACTGTGCATTGGAGAGCAGCCTGGACTGCAGAGTGGGAATCTACCTTGGCAAAGAGCCCCTCCCCTAAACATCAAATTATACGATGACATTGCTGCTTACAGTGAAAGGAGCAGGGCCAAGGAATTCAGGGCAGATGATGAGTAGTTGTTCATGTCTAAAGAATTCCACCCTTCACATGCAGGGTTCCGTGCCCTGCATGTGGGTGTGCCTATGTGAACTGTGCAATAGGCAAAGGTCAAAGCCTTCCCATGCGTGTGTGCGTGCACGCGTGCGCGTGTGTGTGTGTATGTGTGTGTGCATGTGTGTGTGTGTGTGCGCGCGCGCACGCACATGTGCGGTACTGGGAGTTAAACTTAGGTCCCTGAGCAAGGTATGCACATGCTATACAACTGAGTCATACCCCCACACAGACTTTGAGATAGCATCTCACTAAGTCTCCCTGCCTGGTCTCAGACCTGGTATCCTTCTGCCTCAACCTCTGGAGTAGCTGAGAATACAGGCACACACCACTGCCTTCTATTGCTTTTTTATTTTCCTTGCACAGAGCTATACCCCCAGCCCTTTTTATTTTTTGAAACAGGATTTCATTATAAAAAAATGCCAAGGAGCCCAGGCTTGCCTTGAACTTGTACTCTTCCTGCTTCTGCCTCCCACAGGAGGCAGAATTACAGGCAGGCACCACCAAGCCCAGCTGATTTCCACTCTTTTTTCTTCTTTCTTTCTTTTTTTTGAGATAAGGTCTCACTACAAGTCCAGGCTGGCCCTGAACTCAGCTATCCTCCTGCCTCAGCAGGGAATGCTGGGATTACAGGGGTACACCACTACACTCAACTTTCCACTTTTGAAAGGAATAAAAATCTTAAAGAAGTTGAGAATTGTCAAAGAGCACTATTTCCAGGCACCTAAACTCACCAGCAGGTGTGTGTCTTTATGCCTGGCAGGTGAAACAAAAGATGTTCACCATGCCATGAACAAACAAATAGTGCACAATTCCTATGTGTGTGCACCCAAAACAACTTCTCAGGGTTATGTTTATGTGTGGTAAAGGGCAAATTCTCAGCATACAACTTTGTAAAATGAAAGAAAAATTCAATGAAATCTGAGGACTCCCTTGACAACTTGATAACTTGAGCTCACCGATCTCATTCAATATGTACTTGAAGCAGTTGCCAAGTCTTTGTGATCCTAACATACAGTAAGAAATATATTTTATGTTATCCAGCGTACACACACATTCACAGTTATGCTTCTAATAACTAAAAGCTTGCCAAACAAACTCTCCAAGCACATAGTCTGTTTAATTGTTTCATTGGAAACAAGTACTGATTGGCACTCAGTTGGCTTCCTGACCCCGAAGGGATGCTACTTGCAGTTTGAAAAGCAGTTTAAGGGAAGCAGAAGAGGCCGACCTGGGTTGGTACACAGGTCCACATCTGCCCCTCCAGGGTAGTGGCTGGTGACCAGGACAGTTCTGGATGGTTTTAAGATCCTCAATCCCTTCTCGACAGCCTGAATTTCCCCTTCCCCTTGGGAGTGACTCACTATGGTGCTACCACCGAGCTGGCATCTGGGACACTCCCACCCCCGGCCTGTTAGCCTTTGATTCAGGCAGACAGAGCCTTCTCTCCTCTCCCAGTGGCACAGTTAAGCCAGGTGAAGCCCTCAAATAAGCTTCCCCAAAGACTCGTAAAGAGAGGGAAATGAATGCAAGAACAACGCAAACTGAGATAATCTCCTGTGAGACAGGCTGTCTCCAGTTTGGGTGTCTGGACCTGTCTGGCTCTGGCCCGAAGAGGGCATCTTTTCTTTTCCTTCCCACGGGCCCCTGACCAGAGTTCCCCAAGGAGCAAGACTGACTCCCAGCCAGGGGCCTGCCCACCCCTGGTTTCCTGTATCAGTTCCCATCTTTCTCTGATACTTAGTACAAAAAAGATCTGACTTTGTTGAAGTCACACCTAACCTTAGACTTGTGACTTGCTCTTCAGTTGTACCCTTCTCAAACTGTGTGTGACGAACTTCTGTATTATCTCTTCTAAAGATATACTTTCTGTATATCTTTCTGTGTATCTTTTTTTTTTTTTTTTTTTTTTTTTTTTTTTTTTTTTTTTTTTTTTTTTTTTTTGTCTTTTTGAGACAGGGTCTCACTATGCAGTTCAGGCTGGCCTTAAGCTCACTTTGTAGCTCAGGCTGGTCTCGAACTCACAACAATCCTCCTGCCTCAGCCTCCCAAGTGCTTCTGTGTATCTTTAGAAGAGATATACAGAAAGCTTTATTTTCCTTTCTTTTTTTTTTCTTTTTGTCTTTCTTTTGGTGAATCTTCAAAGGGTTGAAAACAAATAAACTGAAACTTCCAGAAAGCCACTGGGTGTGGTAGAACACCTGCAATTGCAGCACCTGGGAGACTAAGGCAAGAGGATCTGTTTGAGTTGAAGGACAGCCTGGGCTACATGGTGAGTTCAAGACTAGCCTGGACTACATAGGAAAACCCTCTGTCAAAAATCCAAAACCAAAAACTAAAAACAAGCCCAATCTGAATGCAGAGTATGATGAGCTTAAGTTGGATTAGACACATAGTTAAGGTGGCGAAAACACTGTATTTCTCATTCTTAACTTTTTATTTTTCTTTTTTCTGTGAACACACCAGCTTTGGAGTCAAGTGTGATGTCCCAATAACCTTACTCTTCAGAGAAAGATTCTTAATCTCTCTGACCCTCTGTTTACCTATCCCTACACTAAACAGAAAAAAATACATCTGAAGGTTGTACAAATGCGAGCTAATCAGAAAATGCCTTATTGAGGCCAGGGAGATGGCTCAATAGAATAAGCACTTGCCTAGCAAGCGCAAGGGCCTGAGTTCAACCCCCGGTTCCACCAAAAAGAAAAGAAAGAAACTGTCTTGTATATCATTCACTTAACAAAAGACCAATAAATGACAGCTGTTACTTATCTTAGGCAAAGCTAAGAAAGCAAATACTGGATTGCAAATGGCTTGTTTAAAACCCATTCTAAGCTATCTGGTGTTTCCTGGTCTGGCATCGTTCTTAGGGAAGCTGTAGATATGCCTGTTCTGGAAGGCTACTGCACTGTGTCTTCTGGTCCACTGACTCTGGCTGCAAAGGAAATAGGAGTATGGGAGCAGAGGTCATAAATGCAGATGAAAGGGCCAACTGTGTGCTCCACAAATCTCTTTCCATCCTACCAAAACCACTGTAAGTCTTCAAGAGCTCAGACAACTCTAAGACAAAGGCATCTTGTACCTCCACTCTGCTGCCTGCCAGTCAGATGGTTTTCCTGGAACCAAACACTGGACACCTATGGTCCCAGCTACTTGGAGGGCTGAAGCCAGAGGACTGCTTGAGCCTAGGAATTCAAGACCAGCCTGAGCAATACAAAGAGACCCTATCTTTCTTTTCTTTTTTCTTTTTTTTTTTTTTTTTCCAGAACCGGGGATTGAACTCAGGCCCTTGTGCTTGAGGGAAGCACTTATTCCACTGAGCCATCTCCTCAGCCCCTAGAAACCCCATCGAAAAGAAATACAAAGTTGTTCAGTATGGTGGCATAGGTCTGTAATCACCACTATTCAAGAGGCTGAGACAGGAGGATCATAATTTGAAGTCATTCTGAGCAATTTAGTGAGTGTCTCAAAATAAAAAAGGTCAGGGTTGTAGCTCAATGGTAGAGTATTTGCCTTGCATCTGTAAGGCCCTGGACCACAAACAGAAAAAAAGATGGCTTTGCTGGGTGTTTTTTCACATACCCAGAACTTCAAAGGCTGAGGCAGGAGGACTGCAGCAAGTCTGAAGCCATCTGGGCTACATAGTAAGTTCAAGTCCAGTGTGGATTACACAGCGAGACTCTGCCTCAAAAACTAAGAAACAAACAGCCCACATGGTTTTCCTAAAGCCGAGTTCTGTGTTACTTCAATACTCAATATACTATACTATGGAGCCTCATAGCCAACCAAAGGAGACTTGCGCTATACATCATGTTGGCACTGCTGTATCCAAATGGAGTAAAATGTTCTAATTTGCTGTTCTGAAAAAATTTGAATCTACTGCTGAAATTAGTGTATAGTTAACATTTTATTTCATCTGGATGTGGTGGCACATACCCGTGATTCCAGCATTCTGGAAGGCTAAGACAGGAAGATATATAATTATATTGTATTATATCATGCACTTATGATATTTGGATGGCAATGGAATACCCATCTCTGACAAAACTAAACAAAAAAAAGGAGATATAAATTAAGGACCATTTTGTATCTGTATATACAAAATAGTTAGGATAGATATATAGCTACTTTCTCTTAATTCAATAAGAAGATTGTACTAATAGTGTTTGTGCAGGATATCTTCATTTTGTGCTATGAATGACTACTGCAAAGACAACAATATGCAATGTATTAATTGTAACTCTACTACCAACCTGTTTTGAAACTGTCTCATTGCAATTTTTTTCTCAAAATTAATTTAAAAAAATATATTCCTAGCATTCTGGGAGGCTAAGGCAGGAAAATGTCCAGTTTAAATTCAGCTTAGGAAATTTAAAGAGTCAACAAGACCCTGTTTCAAAATAAAAAACAATAATAAGTGCTAATAGCTCAATTTTATATATTCAAGATTATGTTAGCTGTGAACATGTGAACTATGAACAGATACAATATTATTTCTTCATTCCAAGTAGATTATTTTTCTTGCCTAATTTTTCAGACTAGAACTCCACTATGTTGATCAGAACTAGTGAGGATTATATCATTATCTTTGTCTGCCCAGAGTTACTGAATGACAACTGACCAAAATTATGCATGTATATATGTGAGATATATATATATATATATACTATAGTATATATATATATAAACAATGATGATTTGTTTATAGTGATTTTGTGTTAACCCATTTATGCTGAAGATTTAATTTTTTTAATTTTTGCATAAAATTCATGTGACCTAGAAAAATTGAAGGAAAAAGAATTTTAAGAGAGGACATTTTGATATGTTCCATTGTTAATGGGCATTGAAGGATATTGACTTTGGGGTATTAAACCAATCTCAGCTTCCTGGTTATATCCCACTAGGCCATCCTGTGTGACTCTTCATGCATATTATTGAGTTCAGCTTAGAAGTTTTGCAGATTTTTACATCCATATTCGTAAGACATACTTGTTTGTAGCCTTTTTTTCCTCTAGTATCTTCAGTTTCATTATCAGGAAATTACTAGCTTCAGAGAATCAAAAAATATTTTCTCCTGTTATATTTTTTGGAAGAGTTTCTGAATGTTATTAATTGTTCTCCTTCAAATGTTTGGTAGAGGGTTGGCCAGATAGCTCTGGGGATTAAAGCACCTGCTCAGGCAGACGTAAGGGACAGGGGTTCAGGGGACAGGGGTTCAATTCCAGCCCTGCCCCAGGGCTCACTGAGACTGCGATTGAGATTGGGTGTGGTGGCGGGTAATCCCAGGCCTTGGGAGACTGAAAAGATCACTAAGAGTCCAATCTGTGTAGTGAGACCCTGTAGACCCTGTACTAAATACATAAAAAGAAAGAAAATTGTTTAAAAATGTTTGGTAGAATTTACCAGTGAAGCCATCTGACTTTTCTTACTTTTATATGTATGTGGGGGGGGGGGAAGGGATGAGAGATAAGATTTTTTTTTAAGTTTCTGTTACATTTTTGTGTGCATGTTCAAATTGCCATAATCTCTCCTTCTGCCTTGTACTTAGGCAGGGACCTGAAACCTGATCCTTATCTCTGTTTCTTTTTTGATATAGGGTTTTGCTAAGTAGTCCAGACTGGTCTCTATCTCCCAGCAAGCCTCCTGCCTCAGCCTTTGAAGTGCTGGGATTACAGGCATGAGATAACCCAGCTTTGATGTCTGTTTTGGTTCTGCTTTTACAGGAATATGTCCATTTCATTTAAATCATAATTTATTTATTTAATATATTTGGTTTGAGGTCTTGCTATGCAGCTCAGACTCTTAGTGAGTCTGGGGCTTTCAGCCCCACCCAGCACTGGGATTACAGGTGTGCACCACTACACCTAGACTCCTTGGCTGGCTCAGTACACCCAGGGATGGGGCTGGCTTGGCATGTAGTGCCAGGAATCGAACCCCCATCCCTCCACTTGCCTAAGCAGGTGCTTAGTCTGCTGAGCTATCTCACTGGCCCTAAATCATAATTATTGATATATATTTTTTCATAGGATTCCATAATGTCCCCTATTTTATTTCCTTTT